>JACXGM010009382.1:0-27607 GCA_016801145.1 Umbra pygmaea
GAGCAGCTTTAACAGGAGGCCTATTCAGGCTGAATCTGGGTCTAAGGGGACTGCTGGCAGGCACGGCCATAGGAGCAACAATGGGGTGAGTCTGAGGGCTTTTAGTGGTGGAGTAACAGACACTGTGTCTACCTGGAGTAGTGACGTTAACAGACACTGTGTCTACCTGGAGTAGTGACGTTAACAGACACTGTGGTTACCTGGAGTTGTGACGTTAACAGACACTGTGGTTACCTGGGGTAGTGACGTTAACAGACACTGTGGCTACTTGGAAGTAGTGACGTTAACAGGCACTATTGTTACCTGGAGTAGTGATGTTAACAGACACTGTGGCTACTTGGAAAAGTGACGTTAACAGACACTGTGGTTATTTGGAGTAGTGACGTTAAGACGCTGTGGTTACCTGGAGTAGTGACGTTAACAGACACTGTGGTTACCTGGAGTAGTGACGTTAACAGACGCTGTGGTTACCTGGAGTAGTGACGTCAACAGACGCTGTGGTTACCTGGAGTAGTGACGTTTAGGCAGCAAAGGTTTGAGTAGCAGTTTGAGAGATTCAGGCCCACCCTACAGTATGGTCCAATTTAAACTGGCAGAAGGTTGTGAGAAGTGACTCTGGCTGCCAGCTGTGGCCTTCTCTGTAACCCCTCTGCTTCCCAGCTGCCCCTCCTCTTCGCACCCCTCAATCCCCCCCCACCCCAGTCCTGTAAGGTGCCAGAGGGCCTCATGTGCGCTGCAGAGGGCTATGTTCTGGGCGGTGGAGCAGGGAGGGAGGCCAGTACAGCAGCTGTCCCTCTATTTTTACCACCCCTTGTTATGCTCCCCCCCAAACCAACTCTTGTCATCTTTTCCTCCTTCTGCCCTCTGTTTCTGGGCCATTCTATAGGTTTGTGTATGTGTAGTGTGGTACTGGGAGATGTTGGTGCAGGGTTGGACTGGGGTGTAGCGGTGGTTATGAGCTTTCCCAGTGTGCCTCAGTGCCCAGCTCCCTGGACCGTGTGTTCTGATGTGCCCTGGCAGCACCCACAGACCCAGACAGGTGCAGCCGGCCTGGCAGCGTTCAGGAGGGGTTGGTGAACAGCGTCAGCTAACCGGATAGCACATTACGCTCCAAATGGTGGCCCCTCCTTAGTGCTCTCCTGTCCTTACACATGCAGTAGGCGACAGGGTCATGGAGGGACTGACCACATCCACAGCACTTTGTATTAATCTGAGTTTAAGCGACGATGCAGTTACAGCTGTCGTTAATGAGCGGCCTCACGATTAAATGGTGAGATTCAACATAGATACTTCTAGTGAGGGGAACAATGACACGCTCCGTCTAGCTCTGCTGTCGGCCAAACACTGAGAGTGACAGCCAGGGTGACAGACTGAGATGTGAGGCTGAACATTGACACGCTGGAATGAAGCTGATGTCGGCCTGTGTTTCCCGTCAGCGTCCCGGCTGGAGTTCTGATCATCGCCATGCAGGGTTTGGCAGGAGAAACGTGTCGCGAGAGGAAGAGGAGGGAACGCAGAGAGCTGTATGAACTCAAACTGGCAGAATGGTGCGTTACGTCAAAACACACACACACAGGCAGACTTTTTCTTTTGATGTAGTCTCACTTTTTCCTTTGCCCTAAAGGAATGCCCGTTTGCGTCTGACTGACGACCTGATTGGTGATCTAAGCAGCAGTCGGATTACCCAAGATGTAGACAAGGACATCGAGAAGATCCAGGAGCTGCTCAAATTACCACGGAACAAGGCAGTGTCCCAGGACACTGACAGCCAATGAGAGCAGATGTAGCACTGACTGGCATCTTAACTGACCAATTACAGCCAAACCTGTAGGATTTTGTCCATCCTGAGGACATAACGGTCCGTTTGCTGTTGAACACTGTATGTTCCCTCCTGTTGAATGCATCAGGACTCCCTTGACATGTGTTCATGTTGAATGACGCTTTCTACTTTAAATGCTTTAGATGTTTTGAATATGTCTAACAGATGTATACAGTATGTAATATAAACATCAGTAATTACATGTTTTTCACGTTGTCAATTGGGCTTTACTGCAGTGTTTTCATGACTATTTAGTGGACATGAGGCTGTGAGTGGGCCTGAAGTTGTTTAGAAGAACACCAAGGTGAAGTGCCAGGACATAAAGACACCTGGCACCCAGGGCTCAGTGACAGTACCAATACCTTCACATACATGATCATGCAAGTTACCATTTTGTTCTCTAAGTCAAGGTAACGTTTGTCTGAATTTGATCACTCTTGATGACAAACTCTTACTGTGAGTGATTCCATTTCTGTTTTTTGGGGGGGGGTGTTGTCCCCTAAATATGTCAACAATAACTGGCTCAAACAAATCCTCTCTCCTGCTGTAAACAAAATGTGACAAAGCAACACATGGGGCTCAACAAAACCCAGAGTGACAGCATGTAACCAGAGAAAGGTTCCACGGCTAATATTCTGTATATACTTTAAGGGTTGGCTCAGATCAAAAGGTTAATGGCGTTAATATTTTTTCCAACTGCGTTTTTGTATTGCAGATCAGGAGATGGGGATTCTACAGTTGAAAACGGACTTACATGGCCATCTAGTGGTGTGTTGGGAGACATGCTCACATTTTTATGTTCCACAGGGGTTTCCAAAATGTTACTCTTCACGACAAACGACAATATGACATTGGATATTTGGCTGTAATATGCATATGCTGTATTAATTGTATTTCTTAATACTTTTTTTGGTTCTCCAGAAGGTCAAAGCTTCATCCATGTAGGATAGATAGAATGGAGTTGTGTTGGATAGATATGGTAATGCTAGGCTACAGTTTATTATAACCTCCTGTTTGAGTGGAATTGTGCTGACATATTTATTGCAGCATTTTAATTATTTTTCACAATAGTATTGCGGAGCACTTGACATTAGATTGTGCTATCTTTCCCTCTTCTCAGTGACAAAGTGTTAACCAAAAAATATAATAACCTTATGTAGCCTAATAGTACAGGAATACACCGACTAGCCGTAACATTATGACCACCCACCTAATATTGTGTAGGTCCCTCTTTTGCCACTAAAACCGCCCTGACCGTCGAGGCATGGACTCCACTAGACCTCTGAAGGTGTGTTGTGGTATCTGGCACCAAGACGTTAGCGGCAGATCCGTTAAGTTTTGTTGCGAGGTGCAGCCTCCATGGATCGGACGTGTTTGTGCAGCACATCCCACAGATGCTCCATTGGATTAGGATCTGGAGAATTTGGAGGTCAAGTCAATATCTTGAACTCATTCTTGTGTTACTCAAACCATTCCTGAACCATTTTTGCTTTGTGGCAGAGCACATTATCCTGCTGAAAGTGTCCAATGCCATCAGGGAATTCTGTGTCCATGAAAGGGTGTACATGGTCTGCAACAATGCCTAGGTAGGTGGTACGTGTCAAGTAACATCCACATGAATGGCAGGACCAAAGGTTTCCCAGGAGAACATTACTCAAAGCATCACACTGCCTCCACCGGCTTGCCTTCTTCCCATAGTGCATCCTGGTGCCATGTGTTCCTTCTTCCCATAGTGCATCCTGGTGCCATGTGTTCCTTCTTCCCATAGTGCATCCTGGTGCCATGTGTTCCTTCTTCCCATAGTGCATCCTGGTGCCATGTGTTCCTTCTTCCCATAGTGCATCCTGGTGCCATGTGTTCCCAAGGTAAGCGAGGCACATGCACCTGGCCATCCACATGCTGTAAAAAAACATGATTCATCAGACCAGGCCACCTTCCATTGCTCCGTGATCCAGTTCTGATGCTCACATGCCAATTGTAGGCACTTTCGGCAGTGGACAACATGGTCACCCTGACTGGTCTGTGGCTATGCAGCCCCATACGCAACAAACTGAAGCACTGTGTTCTGAAACCTTTCTATCAGAACCAGCATTAACATTTTAGTTTTTTTCCCCCGATTTTCCCTCCCAATTCCCTCTTTAATCCTGCCTTGTCGGCAGCTCCGCAACTCCAGATCAGTGGGATGACAATGTTCATTCAACCACATGGCAGGATAGATAATCTGGGTTATCTAACACAAGTCCCAGGCAGGAATATGCCAATTTTGCTCTGCCTTGTGCAGGAGGCCCAGAGAAAGTCAGAACCATGGTCAGGCTCGAACTAATGACCATCGTGACGTAGACTGTCCTGCAATGCAGCGACTTAGCCCACTACGCCACGCGGACCCCCGTGAACCTGCATGAACTTTTTCAGCTATTTTCAGAAATTTGAGCTACAGTAGCTCGTCTGTTGGATCTCACCAGATTGGCCAGCCTTTGCTCCCCATGTGCATCAATAAAACTTGGCTGCCCATGACCCTGTGCCGGTTCACCGCTTTTCCTTCCTTGGACCATTTTTAATCGGTACTATACGCTGCAGACTGGGAACACCCCACGAGCTGCAATTTTGGAGATGCTTTGACCCAGCCATCTACCCATCACAATTTGGCCCTTGAAGTTGCTCAAATCCTTATGCTTGCCCACTTTTCCTGTTTCTAACACAGGACAAGATGTTCACTTGCTTTCTAATATATTCCACCCACTGACAGGTGTCATGATAATGAGATTATCAGTGTTATTTATTCCACCCACTGACAGGTGCCATGATAATGACATTATCAGTGTTATTTATTCCACCCACTGACAGGTGCCATGATAATGAGATAATCAGTGTTATTTATTTCACCTGTCATATTATTTTTTACATTCTTTAGGTTTTGATCATTGGTTAAGTGAGTCAACGAGGGGCGTTTATTTAGGCAATAAGACATGAAGTGGTGTGGTATATGTCTAATTATCTGTGATTTAGAGCTGGTCTTAGGCACAATATAACCAAGAGTGCAAGAGTCCATCACTTCGCAATGGTCTTGCCAATTTATCACAAACCCCCAACTTGTGTATTTGCAGTTATAAACCGGCCTCTGCAATGAAAACAAGAACAATGCTGTCATACTATAGAGTATTTCTTTTTCAATCAAAGCTTTCAGAATATCAGGAGTTGAACCACCTAGTATATGATTAAGGATCAATATTCAGTTCACTTTCCGAATTAGGAGTGTTGTAGACATCATCTGGTCAGAACCTATACAGTGCTTACCCCTTTGGGGTACAATATGGTAGACATATCAATATAATATTTTTTTGTATTGATTTTTTTATTCATTCATCTCCTTGTCTCCACTCCTTGTCTATGGCAGATGGTTAGCATGCTGGGTTTGTGCCAGGCAGGGATATGGGGCTGGTGTCAGATGCAAGCTCTCACTCTGTTGTCTGAAACGTTGGGTTGGAGCCATGGAGGCAGGTGGGCCAGTGGAGGGTATAGGTTCTAAGAGCTTTTTTACCTTTAGTTGGAAGATGGTAGGCTGTTCTCCATAGTTTGAAGGTGGGGGGCTGGCTTGGTGCCTGGGAGAATAGAACCGGATGTATCAGTGGATTGGGCTCCAGTCAACACTGCAGATAATTTTGTTTTCTGCTGGTCAGAACATTTTTCTTGAGGACGTCCACAGAAGAACATAATGGATGAGGACTGGCTAGTGATAACTGCCGCATCATCAGACAACGTCTGACCTGAGCAGGAGGGGAGTCCTGTGTCTCAGATCTGCCATCAATGGGTTTTGATTCTTGTCTACACTAACCTACAGTTGCAATTATTCAACCCCCATTGCAAATCAGTGAAGGGTGTATTCTTAAGGGGCAAGTGCCGCTACATACGTAGTTTCTCATCCGTTTTCGTGTCCCACACTCCAGCCCAGTTGGTGGCGGTAAGGAACCATTGGTGTTAAGTGCCAACCGCCAGTTCAAGGCCATCGAAGAAGGTTTTCGTGTGTGATCGTAGTATGCAGTCAATGTGTGTGATGTTGTAAGTTTGAGGATCAATCACAAATGAAAAGTAACGTTACAGGTAATTTACATTTTCTGCGCACAATAGCAGTATTTTGTGTTTTCTTGTTGTGGATTCTTGTTGGGTCGTAAATGTAATATATTTATGTTATACCATTTGTGATCCATGCACAGCCCTGGGAAAGCAGTCGTAGCCACCTTCTTGGCTAACACGTTAGCTGTTCTGTAGATAGATTTCTAGCTACGCTGTACTTTTTAACGTTAGTTCTCTAGTTGCTCTACTTGCACTGTTCTGAAATGTGTCAACAACATAAAAATTTAAAAAAGTGATGTTTTATATGATATAGAGTGCCTGTAGAAAAGCATATAGTCACTTCTTTTGTTTTACAGCCTGAAATCAAAACCCATTAAAATATTTATTTCTTTTCCAGCTTTATTTACTACACATTATGCCTTGAAATATTCAAGTAACATAAAAAGGCAACAGTTCAGAAACGGAAAAAAGAACTACAGTAGAATTACAGAGTTTGAAAAGGGATGAGTCTCATGATTTAATACTCCGTAGAGCCAACTTTTTCTAATTATAGCCATTAGTCCGTTTTGGTGTCTCTAGCTTTGCGCACCTATACGGGAAATATTAGCTCATTCTTCCTCGCAGAATTGTTCGAGTTCAGTCAAATTCCGTGGTGAGCGGATATTAGTCCATCCACAGATTTTCAATTGGATTTAGTTCAAGGCTTTGACTTGGTCATTAAAGGACATTCACCTTCCTATCCTTAAGCCGCTAGTTTATTTGGCGGTGTGTTTAGGGTCGTCGTACTGGAAAGGTAAAAGTACTTTATTTGTCACACACATACATGTAGCGAAATGTATTCTCCGCAAATAACCCATCCTACAAGGTAGCAGAGGGCAGCCATACACAGCGCCCGGGGACCAACTCCAGATCTAACCAGTGCCCTCGTCAGGTAGCCTGACGAGCCAAACCAAAATCAATATGTTGGGTCTGGGAACTCACCATTGGCGGGGCTCAATCCTAGGGCCGGGATAAACGGTTGTCTTTCAAATGCCACAACCAACCAGAGCAACAAAGTATCCGGTCGGCAAATCTCCGAGCACATCTTCATTTTGTAAGAATGACTTTAGTGCCGTTTTTTTCTCAAAGGAAAACACTTTTCTTTTCCGTAATTATGTTAAGCCTGCCCACCGACTCTATACACAATGTGATTGGCCTGACCAGAATTATTTTTTTCCAGCTCGCAAGTCCAACGGAGAGTTGCTAGATTGACCCTAGCTGCAAATTAAATTGGCTGCCGCTAGGGTGCGTCTAGATTTCTAGGCTACTCGTCAGGGGCACTGACTGAAGAATTTAGCCTGCAGGTTTTTTTAACCACCTGCTCATCTTCAATTGTCTAGCAGAGGGCATGTTTTCCTTAAGAATTTGTGTGTACTTTGCAGCGTCCACTTTCCTTTCAATCCTGACCAACTGCCCAGTCCCCACTGAAGAGAAACACCCCCACAACATAATGTTGCCACCACCATGCTTCATAGTATGGCTGGGCGATATGGCTGAAAACTCTATCACGATATAAGTGTTTCATATCGGTCGATATCGATTATTATTGATCAGTTTTATGACCTATTTAGAATAAAGAGCAGGAGAAAAAAATATTAAATTTAAACATTTTTATTTTAAATTTAACCTTTCACTGATTATAATCCCCTCAATTATAAGGGCGGAAATGTCAACACAACCATGGAAAGCACGCTATTAAAATGTAAACAAGTTTAAAATCACAATGAACACTTAACAATTATCTGTTACACTAAGGTGCACAATTAGAGTACTTAAGAAATGCTTAATAAAGTGTAATAAAATAATGCAAAATGTTAAATATAAACAGAGAAACCTGAGACCTGAGAAGGTGGGGAAAACAAGTTTGTGGTATTACTAGTCTTGGTGAGGGCAACGGTTTTGAATAATTTGCAGATGACATAATTTGCAGTATTAAAAACCAAAACTGCCATACTGGCGAGCTGACTTTTCTGGTTTTATCAACAATTTCATCGCTCGCCGCGGCACTAATCAGTTTCAACTTATCGGTTTCAGTTACTGAATAATCCTACACGACTTAGGAGACAACAATATTGCGCAACCAAACTTGATACTTTTAAATGATTGGCTGTTAGCTTGTCACTCGCTATGTTGCAAAGTTAACAGAGCGAGTGACTTTGTTCATGCAAACAAAATTGCTTCGCAACCTCTGGTTTCTTCCGGCGAAGAAATGGAAATTATTGAACGTTTTATCGAACACATTTTTTTATTGATATAGATTACGTGTCTATTGTGAGACAAATCGTTATCATTTTATAGCCCAGCCCTACTTCATAGTAGTAGTTCAGTCTTGGTCTCATCTTACCATCATAACTTCTGCCACATGGCACATGGATTGTTTTTTGCAAAGCGCAAATGAGGCTCTGTGTGGCCCTTTTTCAGAAAAGGCTTGTGTAAAGCTTGTGAGATTATCACATGCACAGACTATAAGGACTTGTAAATCCTTCAACGTTGCCATTGGCCTCTCGGTAGCTTTCCTGATCATTGTTCTCCTGGCTCGGTCATCCAGTTTGTAGTGAAAATACGATCTAGGCAAGGTGTTGGTGGTGCAATACGCTTTCCACTTCTTAATAATGCTCTAAACAGTACTCAGAGGGATAATTAATGCCTTTGAAATCTTTTTGTAGGCTTCTCCTAACTTGTGCATTTCTTTGTCCCAGAGCCCTTTTGAAAGCACCTTTCAATCACTATTAATGGACTATTTATGGACATCATGGAACAGCGTGTTTGTTTATTAAGTAATCAAAACAACTTCTGTACAATTAATGTCAGGTGGGGGGCAATTAACATGGTGTGTGATCTGGGAAGTGACTGGTTGTACCTGAGCCAGTTTATAAAGGTTACTCTAAGGGGCTGATCACTTATCCAAACCAGGTATTTCACAAATTAAATAAACAATTGTTACAATTTTGTAAATGTTTTTTTCACTTTGATGTTGAGGGTTATAATGTGTAAATACAGTTGGTAAATGTTAGATTATATTCCAATGTGTAATGTGACAAAAGGTAAGGATTTTAACAGGGTTTGATGATTTCATTTAGGCACTGTAGCTACAGAAATGCATTGGCAATTGTGTGTCAATGAAAGTACATGTAATTTATTTTTAATTAGCAATGTGTAACTCTATTCTCCTTGATTCACAACTGTTTTGTTTCCTCACATACAGAACAGGAAGCTGTGCCACTTCATTCAAGGTCATGGAGTACTTATTGAAAGAACACAGCCCCCATAACAGAGCAAATGACATTGACACTGGTGAGGTAAAGATCGAGACGGCTGAGGTGTCTATTGATTACAATGAAAAAATGAACAACCTGGAAGAAGGTCATCTCCGCAACCGGCGAACAGTCAAACCAAACAGTTTTTTTTCATCACAGGAGGATTTTAAACCAGATTCTGTGGTTTTCTCTTGTACACAGTGCAAGCGGAGCTTCCGTACCGCCTCACACTTGAAAAAGCATCACACAAGACACACTAATAAAACCCTTCACCAATGCATGGAGTGTGAGAAGAGCTTTTCTTGTGCATCACTCTTAAAACAGCACCTAACAGTGCACAATGCTGACAGAACATACTATTGTACGAAATGCTGCAAGAGGTTTAAGTCTCCGTCATGCCTAAGAAAACATTTGATAACACACAATGAAAAAAACCATTGTTGCAGCAAGTGCCAAATGAAATTCTATTCTGCATCTCGCTTAAGGAGTCACATGAGGACGCATAGCATGGAAAAGCCACACGTCTGCTCAATCTGCGGGAAGTGTTTTACCCGACCAGAGAGCTTAAAGAATCATCAGCTAAATCACCAAGGAGAGAAGCTGCACACCTGCAATGACTGTGGAAAGAGCTACAGTGTCCTGAAATTCCTTAAAGAACATAGAAAAGTCCATGAGGGTCCCCACATTTGCTCCCAGTGTGGAAAGAGCTACACACTCCTGTACAACTTGAAAGTGCACCTGTCAGCATCACATGGTGAGAAAAAAGCATTGCCTTGTTCTGAATGTGGGAAAGTGTTTGTCTCAAAGTATCGTCTGCGAAAGCATCAGATGAACGTACACAGAACATCCTTTGCCTGCCCTGAATGTGGGCAGAGCTTTTCCACACAGTCCGTAATGCAGGAGCATCAGTCAAACCACACTGAAATGAAACCCTATTCTTGTGAGCAGTGTGGAAAGAGGTTTGGTCTTCTGGAGGGTCTTCACCGGCACCAGACCACACACAGGCCCAAGCCTACAAATCCCTGCCTCTGTGAAGAGTGTGGAAAAGTCTTTCTTAGCCTTGCACAGCTGACCAGTCATAAAGCGGTTCACTCCAATGTTAAGTCACACACGTGTGAGGAGTGTGGTAAAAAATTCAAAAAGGTTGGAAGTTTGAAACAACATAACCGCACTCACACAGGGGAGAGACCGTTCTCCTGCAAAGAGTGTGGAAAAACATTTACCCAGTCCAGCACCCTGAGTTCCCATATGTTAACGCACACAGGAGAAAGGGCATTCTCCTGTATGGAGTGTGGCAAGACATTTAACATTGCTGCAACGTTGCGGCTTCACATGCGCATTCACACAGGTGAGAAACCATATAAATGCTCTGAATGTGGGAAGGAGTACCATCACGCCCAGGGCCTCAGAATGCACTTGCTGTTCCACAAGGGGGAGAGACAGCACACATGCTCCTACTGCGACAGGAGCTTCTTCCTGGTAGGACATCTAAGAGAACACATCCGGGTGCACACTGGAGAGAAACCTTACCTCTGCTCTGACTGTGGGAAGAGTTTCAACCGGGCATGGAATTTAAAGCAACACAAGAAAATATGTCAGTGATGCACCCAACTATGAAAATGTGGATGTACATTGAGTGTTTTGCTCCATGCAGAACTAATTCAGTGGTAGTGGTCTGTAGTGCAGTACTCCTATCCATTATAAACACTAGGGCAGGGATCATCAACTCCGGTCCTGGAGGGCTGAAACACTTCAGATTTTTGTTCTCTGTTTTTAATAAGGGACTGGTTTAAACCTGGGAATGCAGGTGATTGCAATTATATACTAGGTAAAATAAAATATCGGAAGTGTTTCGGCACTCCAGGACCAGATTTGATGACCCCTGCACTAGGGAGTTGTTGTGGCAACAAGTAAATCAATCTGAATGTTATCATACTGTCGAAAAGTATAGTATAGCCCATAGTGGGCTAAGTCGCTGCATTGCAGGACAGTCTACGTCATGATAGTGATTTGAGCCTGATTATTGGTTCATGTGCATCAATGAGCCTTGAATACCCCACAAGAGCTGCAGTTTTGGAGATTTTCTGACCCAGTCGTCACAGTTTGGCCCGTGTAAAAGTCGCACAAATCCTTATGCTTGTCCATTTTTTCTGCTTCTTTTATTTTGTTCTCAAAGTTTATGTGTTATGTAATAATGGTTGTCTCATTTCTATAATTGGGTTCTATTTATCTACTTCTAGGACTTATACAAATCTGATGTTTTAGGTAATATTTATGCAGAAATATAGAACATTCTTAAGCGTTCACAAACTGTCAAGGATCACTGTATGTAGAGGGAGACCGAGAGAAAGGGCAGAGATGGTCAGCTAAAATGAGGCTACACCAATCTCTGGCACATGAAACAATACTGACACAGATTGCATTTTTCACTGTAAAATATCGACTAAACAATATTTAAAAAGTGTTCTCTCATACCATACTGTGCATTGATATCTAGCATGGCTTAATAGTAAATTGTATACATGTTCTGCACAGGATATTGCTTATTAAATAAATGATATTTATTACATAAAGAGGGGACCATTGGTGTATTCTATGATTTTTGTTTAAAGGTCAAACCTGTTTAATTCCATCAAGCTATTGAAATCATACCTCAGCAACTACTCTTGTCTCCAGGTAAATCCCTCCCGTTAACGTCAGGTGCAAGTCTAATTTGCCCTCTACATCCCTTGTACCCCAGGGCTTCATTTTTGCCTGCTCTGGGAGGCAAACTTGTAGTCAGAAGGTTGTGGGTTTGATTCCCTACTGTGCCAAATGTTGTTGTGTCCATTGGCAAGGCACTAAACCCTAATTGCTCCCAGGTCGTTGCTGTAAATAAGAACTTGTTCTTAGTCAACTCACCTGTTTAAATAAAGGTAAAGTGAAAATAAAAAGTAACATCAGTGACTGACCCCACAAATGCTCTTCTAGCTGAATGGGCAGAAATTCCCACACACTCAAATCTTGTTGAAAGCCTTCCCAAAGTGGCAGCTGTTATAGCCACGGGGGGGGGGGGCTCCATTTTAATGGGCATGTTTTTGGAATGGGATTTCCAACCAGCTCATATGGGTGTGATGGTCAGGTGTCCACATATCTTTGGCCATATCATGTGTTTTTTGATGGATTGCTTACATTCTAAATATTACTCATTATTTGAGTTTCTGTAGTTATTGCATTTTGAGAGTTGAAGCAACTAAATCCACAAAAAATTAACTTATGCTAATTCCTACGCTATCAATGCAAACGGGTCTAATAGAATAATAAATCAAGAGTAATGTAACACAAAACCAGCAATGTGAATGAAAATGGTAAGAAATTGTACAGTATAGTTAAATTGCTGGAAAAGCTTCTTGGTTAAAAAGCAGTCTTTGAGTCAGTTAGCAGTTGGTTGTTCTCAGTATTTATTCCATACTTCTCCTGGTGGGGACAGGGTTCAACACACCAGTACATGTTGCAAAGGCAGTGCCAAGGAAGTCCCAACAGAGTGCCTAGAGTTGGTATGTATAGGCTTGAAGACCTCCCAGTTCCTTACAGAGGACCCTTATCTCATCAGACCTGTGACTCTGACTCACATGAGCAGATCAGCAGTACACCTAGATTAGGTCATCTTCTAGATCTTATCAGAAGCGTGATCACGACTCACATGTTATCAGCAGGGTCTCCTAGAAACCATGTTACCCTGTCTGCTACCTGTCTGGTATAGCATATACACTCACCTAAAGGATTATTAGGAACACCATACTAATGCTGTGTTTGACCCCCTTTCGCCTTCAGAACTGCCTTAATTCTACGTGGCATTGATTCAACATTTCTTTAGAATCTTACAGTTGATGGAGATTTGTGGGATGCACATCCAGGGCACGAAGCTCCCGTTCCACCACATCCCAAAGACGCTCTATTGGGTTGAGATCTGGTGACTGTGGGGGCCATTTTAGTACAGTGAACTCATTGTCATGTTCAAGAAACCAATTTGAAATGATTCGAGCTTTGTGACATGGTGCATTATCCTGCTGGAAGTAGCCGTCAGAGGATGGGTACATGGTGGCCATAAAGGGATGGACATGGTCAGAAACAATGCTCAGGTAGGCCATGGCATTTAAACAATGCCCAATTGGCACTAAGGGACCTAAAGTGTGCCAAAAAAACAGCCCCCAAACCATTACACCACCACCACCACCAGCCTGCACAGTGGTAACAAGGCATGATGGATCCATGTTCTCATTCTGTTCACGCCAAATTCTGACTCAGACCATCTGAATGTCTCAACAGAAATCGAGACTCATCAGACCAGGCAACATTTTTCCAGTCTTCAACTGTCCA
Source organism: Umbra pygmaea (assembly GCA_016801145.1). Lineage (NCBI taxonomy): Eukaryota > Metazoa > Chordata > Actinopteri > Esociformes > Umbridae > Umbra > Umbra pygmaea. The sequence goes on from JACXGM010009382.1 coordinate 13,546, forward strand.
ATTTTGGTGGGCTCTTGCAAGTTGTAGCCTCTTTTTCCTATTTGTAGTGGAGATGAATGGTACCCGGTGGGGTCTTCTGCTGTTGTTGTAGCCCATCCGCCTCAAGGTTGTGCGTGTTGTGGCTTCACAAATGCTTTGCTGCATACCTCGGTTGTAACGAGTGGTTATTTCAGTCAAAGTTGCCCTTCTATCAGCTTGAAGCAGTTGGCCCATTCTCATCTGACCTCTAGCATCAACAAGGCATTTTCACCCACAGGACTACCGCATACTGGATGTTTTTCCCTTTTCACATCATTCTTTGTAAACCCTAGAAATGGTTGTGTGTGAAAATCCCAGTAACTGAGCAGATTGTGAAATACTAAGACCGGCCCGTCTGGCAGCAACAAACATGCCACGCTCAAAATTGCTTAAATCACCTTTCTTTCCCATTCTGACATTCAGTTTGGAGTTCAGGAGATTGTCTTGACCAGGACCACACCCCTAAATGCATTGAAGCAACTGCCATGTGATTGGTTGAGTAGATCATTGCATTAAGGAGAAGTTGGACGGGTGTTCCTAATAATACCAAAAGCACAAGAAAGCGTGGCTCCAATATGCTCAAAATCATAAAGAAGAGGTTTTGGTATTCTGTTCTGTGGAGCATTAAAACAAAACTTGGAACGTTTCAGCACAATGGATCAGCGGTATGTCTGGAGGAAGAAGAATGAAGCATGATGGATTCATTAAAGTATCAGGAGAAAACATAATGCCGTCTGTGAGGAAGCTGTAGCTTGGGCTACAAAATCCACCAAGGCTTGATTGCAAAAGAAGTCCTGGAAAATTCTAGAGTAGCCATTAGTCCCCTGACTTTAAACCCCATAGAAAATTTCTGGTGGAAATTGAAGAAGGCGGTGGCAGCACGCAAACTCAAGAATACTACTGAACTGGAGGTCAATGTTCATGAGGAATAGGGTAAAGTTCTTAAAAAATGCTGCCAGAGGCTGGTGTCTGTCTATGCATCTCATTTGCAGCAGGTCATAACAGCAAAAGGGTGCTCTACTAAGTACTAAAGATGCTTGCCATGAAGGGGTTGAATAATTTTTTTAGACTGGACATTATCAATTGGCTTTGCAGTTGAATTTGGGGAAACCACCTGAAGCATTCATTGTGGTGACCTATTTCAATTGGTTTTGTTTTATTTGTTCCTTGCAACAGCTGACAGTTTGTACATTTTGCCAATAAACCTGATTTGCATTGGGGGTTGAATCACTGAACTGTAGTCAATTGTCATAAGCAATTAAACGGTTTACAAATAAAATACACAGAGAAAAAAAAAATTCAATTAAATTAATCATGTACATTTATTCTTTGGGGGCTAAACATATTTTTTGGTTTTCTAAAGCCCCCTTAACATACGACTAGCGACGTCACTGGTAGCCTACGGCAGTCAGAAGATTTCAACCAATGTCAACTGGAGCACTCACCAACTCAACCAGCGTCCACACCTGACTCCGCCCTCCCTAACGTCTCTCAAGTCAATAACATCTCACTCATAACAAACAAATACGTTTTCAGTTAATGTTATTCGTTTTAGTTTAATAATAGTTAAAACTACATGAAGATTGATTGCTGCCGTATATATTCTTTTAAGTCTGGCTATAATTACGTAGACGTTCCTGCATTCCAGCGACTTAGTCCACTATAGGTCCACAAAAAATACGCTACGCTACGTAACAACATGTGAACAAATATCAGTAATCCAGTAAAGGCTGGGTATAAACAGGAAATGTCTAATAGACTGTTTTATAATCACCCATTCAGGACAGTGTCAAATAAGGGTGCAGCACGCTCTAGTGGTCACTACATTTAACTACACATCCCAAAGCAACAGCTGCAGAACAGATGGACTAGCTACTCCTCCTCTCCTCTCCTGAGCGGCTCCAGCTGGATGGAGTGACGTCGAGGTGACCTCCTGCCCCTCTCACTGGAGGGAGGGAGTGGGGTAACAGAGGAGGAGAAGTGGTGGAGAGCAAGAATTGAGGAGGAGGTGGGAACAGGTAGAGGAGGCAGAATGCCAGGTCTAAGTCCTTTAAATGTAGGAGAGGAGGTGCGCTGAATTCGACACACATCACCTGCAACAGGTAGGACAGGAAGAGGGACCTGTAAACGAGATTCATAACAGGACAGGGGGCGGGGCAGGTGGAGAAGGGGTGGAGTCAAGGATGGAAGTGTGTTTCTACGACCCCCATGCAACTGAGTGTAGGTACAGAGAGGTCTGTCCCCTGAGCACTTCTGGGTTGTTATGTCGCCTTTGACAACATGGGATCCCTCTGTAAAATGTAAAGCACTCTGAACACTGGAGAGTTCTCTGTATGGATCTAATGTGAACCCCTCAGGGGTTAGGCTTCTCTCAGAGGACAGTTTCCTCTGGGCTGCCTGATAATGCTGCTCCCTTGTGGAGAAGAAAAGATGTTGCGAGGCCACAGTTGAGATCTCCTTCTGTAGTTGATGGGCAGATGAACTCTCCTCCTTTCTCTCTCCTACCGCTGGTCTTGGTTCGGCGTTCTCTGTCCCTTCCATCTGACAAAAGTGATGTAGACTTCTTGTTTCTCCCTCTCTCTTCTCCAACTCCCTCTCTCTTCTTGCGTCCTGATAGACCTGGTTAAGTTCAGCCAGGTTGTGGATTGCTAGCCATGGTTTAGACCATGTGCGCTGTCTGGGAGGGGAAATGCAGGACTGGTCCCCTGGACATAGCTCATTGGGGGAGAGTCTGCTCTCACTGCAACTCCCCCTCTTGCCTATAATGGAGATAACAAAGGATCAGACTGAGCTGCTAAAATCATTTATTCTCTAATTCAACTATGAGTTTCAGGTGGCTCAGTGATTAGGGAGGATGAGTTTATCTGAATGTTGCCGTTCAATTCTCAAAAGGGCTAGATTTTGTTGTGCCCCTGAGCAAGGCACTTTACCCGAAGTTGCTTCAGGGGATGTCCCTGTACTAACCTGCTAAATGATTAAAATGTAAATAATCCATCTCTGCCGTCTAACCTGGTGCTCTGAAGTTGAACACACTCTCTGCCTCAGGTGAGCTGGGTGACCCTGTCTTGACGATGATGTCAGAGGGTGACATGCAGGGGACAGGCGACGTGTCAGGAGACGGCAGTACGTTCAGGTAGCGCCTCGTCAGCGGCCCCCCACTCACTCCCATCTCCGTGGCGATAATGATGATGTCACGGCCTTTGGCGCGGCATGCGTCTAGTAGCACCTGTTGTAAGCAATGGTTTTGATCAAAATTGAAGTAAACACAAATCTAAACACACGCCCAAACACCAGACATTCCCCACACCTGCAATGTAGGCTGGTGTTGCGCGTTGATAGCGTAGACCAGCGCTGAAGCCCCAGAGAAGTCCTCCATACTGGGGTCAGCTCCAGCTGAGATGAGGGTAGAGGCCACAGGTGCTCCAGCTCTCTCCATACAGGAATACATGAGTGGTGTGCGTCCTAAACGGTCCTGGGCATTAGGGTCTGCCTGGAGACAATAAGAATACGGTGTACACACACTTTTGTATCGTTGTTTGGATTTGTCTATTTGGCCTGTAACCCTTAACCAAACACTAATGCCTACATCTAAATCTAACCAAGGTTTCAAGATTCAACTCAAATAGGAGCTGGCTTAAAACCTTTTGGGGACCTAATTGTCAGTGTATACGCTTTGAATAGTAAAACTAGGATCACACACAGGGCTAAAGAAATGTCTTGATTAAAATAGGTTAGAATCCAGTAAAGACTCAAAAATGGAGAGCACCTCCAGAGCTCTCGTTTAAATGCAGCCACAAACCTGGTTTTCTAAGAGGTATCGGAGAAGTTTCAGGGTCCCAGGTCCGGTGGGTTCCCCCCTTAGGGCTTTACATGCAGCCAGAAGAGGAGTCTCTCCGTCCCGGTTCTGCTCATCGACATGCGCACCCCCCTCCACGAGCAGCCGGACAAGGCGAAGCTTTCCGAGCTTGGCTGCCTCAATCAGGGGACTGCCGTCTGCCATGAGGTCCTGAGGTTCATACATGGTCTGGAGAACTCAGGGCACAGAGAGATAGCAGCACAGATAGATGCACTCAAATAGACAGGTTTAAGGTCGAGTGTACCTGGGTTGTCTGTAGTCCTGGGTTGGTAGGTAATGTTTGAATTGAGATTAATTGAAGACCTACACATCACATGTTAAAAGCTCACAGTTTCTGTAGACTAGATGCTGATGATACACACACTTTGCGCTCTAAATCCTCCCCCATCTTCCTTTCCCCTCTATCACACTTCTTTCCATTCCTCTATCTCCTGTACCAGAAGTGTGGATCCTTTTTCTGGTGAAGGGCAGACGTGGGTAGTGGGTTCAATGGTTTTGAGCTCTAAATGTCGCCTGCAGCTGAGTCTTCACACTACAAAGGCTCCTGGAATGGCTGATTGAAGTCTGCTAAATGGCCTTCATCTGCCAGACAACCGCTGAGTTCAAACAGCTACACGGAGAGGTGTTCTGGGTAAAAACAGCACACTACTACATGGCCTTGCGATAAAAATAAAGGCACATGGATATGTTAAAATGTTTAAACTTATTTAAAGGCTTAGAGAGCCAAGCCGTACGCTCAAGTCAGTTTCATCTTTGGGTAGGCAAGTACAAACATTATCTTTGCCTCTTCCAACATGATGGCTAACGAATGAAAACTACTTAAGGTTATGAATGTAGAAATCTCCTATTCAACCAGTTGAACAAATCAAATGTCTTGGCAAAGTAGTGAAGTAATTTTATTTGTTTTTGGATGTATCTACAACAAAGAGAGGGACACGGGCAAAAACTGACAACTGACGACAATGAAAAACCCAAAACAAATTACATTTATTATTGATGCAAGATTTCCCACCATTTTTCAATAAGCAATTTTTTAAATCAGTCTAAAGAAATGTTATTACAATAGAAAGTAAATGTACGAAGAGGAAACTTTTTTATTACTACACAAGACATTTAGGAGCTGAAACTAGCCTATCAGGAAATACAAAGCAACCCCAGGAAGCCGTTCTTCTACATGTTTAATTCAGATTAGCATGATACTGTGTTGCACCATTGGGGTCCATACAGCCTATTTTTGACAAGATACTGAATATGGGAATATTTCAACCAATTGTCCTTTACACATCCACATCCACATGATCTTGTTTCCAGCATTGGTGTCACTGTCAGAAATCCCTTTCAGTCACATCGAAAACCAAGGAGGGTCCCAATTGAAAGCAAGTAACAGAACTGAGGAAAAAACACAGGATCATTTTAACGAACTAAACGTAAAAGAAACTGGCCCTGGGACACAGACTGCCTCGTATTCAATACTGCTTTGTTACGAGAGGAAAAACACGGGCCGCATCTCAATAGTCTGCAGCGGCTCTCCTCACGTCCTCCATTCACTTGTACTGCTCCTTCCACAGCAGCGCAGGCGAGATGAGCGCAAGCTACTTTAAGAGTCTTGAGATGTCTACGACCAAGGAACAGAAACAGAAGTCTTTTCCCCTCTGTGCTCTCATCCTCCTCTCAACCCTTCCAGAATGACACAGCATTATACATCACCATAGAAACACAGAAATGACCCAACAACGTGACAACGTTGATTTTACGTACAGGACAGGCAGTTGGACCAGTGCAGAGTTAGACATTTCTTACAGAGGACGACGACTGGGGGCCCGATAGCTTTTCCTGTTTAGGTCGCAGGGTCATAAAAGTGACTGAAATAAAATCAGGCTGAAGTGTCAATTAAGTTGAAGGGCCAATTAAGGGGCCTTGTGTTTTTTCCTGAGCAAATGAAATGACAGAAACTTCTAGCCATAGTGGGAGCTAAATACACAGATGAAAGTTGAGAACAGATCAACACAGTTTCTCGGTTTGTTTCTCTGATAAAGATCCTCCTCTGACAGTTTCAGTAACACTTTGCACTGGTACAAAATAGAACGCATCCTAAACTGCAGCCTGTTTCCTGTGAAGTGCAAAACCTTTGGCTTGAGTATTGCACTATTAAGTGAACAGGGAGAGTTTCAGATTTGCCCTTTGTGAATATGGTAGAGAGAACGGGTCTGAATTTATACAACAGTATCTCAAAGTACACCAGAAGCCATTGGCCATGTTTGAGAAGATAAAAAATTACTGCAGGCAACCGACGTCTGGCTTATCTACAAATCAACTTGCATCTTAAATAACATCAAAAACCATTTGTAGAACAGACAGTCAATTTACCAAACATACATTGCAGATTGATCCTCAAACATGACCATTCACTCCCTCTATTTTCTCCTTTTCACATCATAAAAAAGGAGAACTTCACAATTCTACGTGCTGTTGGATTGTTCCTCGCCCTGAAAATCTACAGGCCAAAAGAAACTGTGATCCATGCTTTTGTTTTCTGTAAACAGCATTAACAATTTCAGTTAACTTTAGCCACCGTCAGGTAAAATTTATGAATAAATCCAGATTTTCAACCCCATATTGCATTCAATTTTTCTTTAAGGTGAGTTAGTTGTTAAAATAATAACATGTTAACATGCCCTGGATATCTCAATTAGTTATTAGCTAGGAGTGGCAAAAGATAGCCTTTAAAATAGCTGTTGAAATGGCTCTTTAAAGAAAACAGAAAAATGAATTACAGTTGTCCTTAGTTTAGAGACAAACTCAAATCTGAGGAACCATTTAACAGCATGTTCCAAAAAGTGAAATTATCCTTAAAAACTTGGTTTAAGTTAAAAAATAGAAAATAATAATCAAATTTTCAATTTAAATACATACAAACCCTTCATTATAAAATAATTGTAATTTTATCATACCAGGGACAGGAGTTTTCCCTGAAAGCTTGACAAAGAGAAACTCTAGGCCCTAGTTGGAGCTTATAATTAAGTGATAAACCAATAAAGGGGCATCCTCCTGGTCTACATTGAGTAAGTTCAACAGTGAGGTACTGTAAAACACATGGTTTATTCAGTTAAAACACACTGGGGACCATAGTTGTGAGTTTTGGAAAAAAATCTATTTTTAAAATAAAATATTTGAAATTTAAAACAAAGGTTTCGATATACCCCTCTGATTATATTTTTTTAAATGCCAATGGTTTGAAAAATTAGTTTTTGTTGCTTTTTCATGAGAAATCTGTTACAGGAAATGTACATTGGCATATGGTTATGTTAGCATAAAGATAATATCTACCAGGTTATCCGAAGCTAGTGTGGAATTGGATCATGCAACAACCACTTTAATTGGATGATGCTTAAACTTTCTTAATATTCACAATTATGGCCCCAGTTTGTCTGAATCAAGTCATTTCTCATCAGTCATTGGTTGTGACAGAAATATCAAAACATGTTATGATATCAAAATGCACTTTACAGTATTTACAACAGAAACAAAGACAGATGCATACGTTATCAGAGGAGGGGGATGAGGGGGGCTGATTGTGGTTGGTGTGTGTAAGGACAAACATCCTCTGGGGTTCCTGAAGGTCAGTCGCCATAGCAATCACCACACCGCCACCTGATTGGCTCAGCTCTGTCATAAGAGTCCTGTAAGCGTTCAATCAGCCTTTCAGAGCGTAAGAGTCGTGGTTCCCAAAAGCAGAAGAGGAAGAGTTTCTCTCGGGGTAAAAACTAAAAACAGCCACTTCCAAGACATCTTGTGCCAGGAGATGTATGCTGACTGGTGCAGATGGAACAGTAGGTTGACAACACGTCTGTCTCGATGGAAAATTAAACCATAGCCGACTGTGTCCTCTGAAGAGGAGACCGAGAGCTGTCCTGGAGCCATTTCCTTCCACCCTGTGTCACTGTGACACGCCTTTGAAGGTGATTGGTCAGGGACATTAGAATGGGAAGTCCAATTGAAAGTAGCATGACGGCGCATGGGGCAAAGAGAGGGACTAGCAGCTAACAGGACATTGGTCAAATCACCACATATAGTGTGTATCCCAGGCAGGGGTTCCTTAAGGTAGGTGATGTCCTGTCAGCACTGTAATGTGCCCTTTCAAAACAAATACAGAAATTAAATTCTAATTTTTTTAAATTGCCAGAATATTACTCGTCATAATAATAATAACAACAATACAATACACAGATTAATGGGAAAACTCATCGATCAACATCACAACACTGCTGTTTTATTAATGTATACTCGGAGTGAATGGGGAGATGGACTAAGCTTCCCAGCCTACAGCCCAAATGACACACAGTTCCCTTTAAAGTAGTGCACTAAAGAAGGAAGCGAGGGTCATGATAGATTCAATCCCAGTTCCCTTTAAAGTAGTGCACTAAAGAGGGAAGCATGGGTCATGATAGATTCAATCCCACTTCCACCGCTGAATACATTACAAACAGAACAAAATCCATTACAAACAATAAAAACATCAAAATGAAAGTGAATTAAACTCCAATGTAATGTTTTTACAGCTTCCAGACAGCTACTAACTGACCCCACCTGAGGGGCGTGTCCTGAGGGGGTCCAAGGTATCCAGTCTCTTTTATCCCTCGTTCTTTTCCTCTCCTTCATTCTCTTGCCCCCCTCTCTCACTGTCCAGACCCTGAGAAGAAGTCAGAGAGGCAGGGGGCGGAGCCAGAGACATGGGACTTCCTGAGTCTCTGTGACTATTTCCTGTCTATACCACAGGCATCTTCAGAAAGCCCCGCATCTTCAGAGTCCCAGCATGCCCCAAGGTTTTCCCAGAAGGCTATGCAGCGTCAAGAGTTCCAGGGGGGCGGAACATGGGAATGAGGTGGGACATCAATGGACGGAGCAAATAGGAAAACGACAGAATGAGTCCAGTCCAAGGTGAAGGGTGTAGGGTTGGAAAAAATCCAAGCGGAAAGGTACAAAAATAAAATAAAATAATCCAAATAAAATATAAAAAATAAAGCAGAAAAAAAAGGAAGAATCACACACTCATGGTCATGTTGGGTGAATACTGTGAAGAGAGAAAGGTAAAGTTGGAGGACAGGTAGACCAGTGAACATGTACAATGTGTAAATGTTAGAACAGTACATAGCGTGTTCTCTCCAGTTCTGGGGGTGACCACTGGTCATTGACTAGCAGTACTCACACTTTCACTTTGGAACGGGTTCAGGAAGTTTCCACCCATCTCTCCGTCATCCCGCGGCGTCCCAGGAGGGTTACTCATGCCCCCCATGTTGTTAGGAGAGTTCTGGAGCGGGGAGGGTTAGAGAGGTCAGTGTATTACACAAGCTCTGTTTTTTTATTGATATTTATTGAGTTTATCTGAAGAGAGAGCACTAAATTGATAAAATACCACTAATGACACAAGAGTTATAATTATTACTACTAATATTATAATATTAGATATGAGAGATCAAGACAAGACCTAACCCCTCACAGAGTCTGCATTCAGTGCATTCATTAAGTGTATGTTAGACGCACGCACGCACGAGTTTCAGACCTGCAACTTTTTGTCAACCACATAATAATATCTAGGATATCATATCACTTCTCTGGAGTCCACTGGCCTAGACTGACAGGCTGTGACCGTCCTCTGCAATCAATATGTCTATCCCTAACAGGCGCAAAAAAAACATGTGCCTGAAGTAAATAAGTCATTTGAACTGCTCGAAAACAAAAATCTGTCTGTCAAAAGCCTAACAACCAAACAATTGAGTGGTGGACTTACAGGGGGTTGGACTTATAGGGGTCCCTAAAAACAGTTTGGTTGCACAGTAACACAAAGGCTGCATATACATGGGGACAGCTTTCAGCCACATATTCATCACCTCTCGAGAAAATCTACAGACGATACAAAATTTACAAATGTAAATGCAATTGTTCAGAACGTCTCGAGAAATGTGTATCGCGGGGGAAAATCTTAACGTGTAGGTCAATGGGCTGGTCTGGTTTCTGAGCAAAGTGCTCACGCACCCAGCTCGAGACATATCGAAGGACATTCCATGACACACCCACAAACGCACGACCATCGAGAGACATGACAATGTAAATACAACCAATATGGAAATTATAGTCTCGTCCCAGGCATTTCTCGAGAATTCTCGTATGTGGCTGTAAGCTATTGTAATGTAAACACCGCCCAAGCTATGCTATAAAAACTGTCTCTGGATAAAATAAATAATGTAAAGAAGATGTAAATTCACCTTTGGCAGCCCATCCATATCTCCAGAGCCTGAGTGACAATGAGAGAAACAGATGATTCAAAAACACATTTCAGGAACAATGTCAAATTCATACCTGTATTACAAGCCAGGTGGTTTGAATTTTGAATGCTGATTGGTGGAAACCGTGGTATAAATAAGGAATAAAGCACAAATACATGTGGTATATGGCCAATATACCACAGCTAAGAGCTGGTCTTATAGGCTTTATCTAGCAATTAGGTTAATTTTCTGTTTTTACATTTTTGTCATTTAGCGACTTACAGTAAGTACAGGGACATTCCCCCTGGAGCAACTCAGGGTAAAGTGCCTTGTCCGAGGACACATTGACATTTTGGCATAGTCAGGAATCAATCTGGCAACCTTCCGACTACAAGTCTGACTCCCAACTCACTGAGCCACCTGACGCCCACCAGTGAAGCATACATGCATTACAATTAAGCAATACGGCATGAGGGGGTGTTGCATATATCCAATATATTACAAACCTGGAGATGTCTTTTTGCTTTTATAAACCGGTTACCAATGCAATTAGAGCCATAAAATGTGAAGTGATGTCATACCCATGGTACGCAATCTCATACATTCAGCATTCAAACCGTCCGGTTTATAACAGAACATATGCCACACCCCTTTCAATGCGTAACCATAGTGATTTATAAACGGTCATAGCAGCCACCTAGTGATCCATTCATGTGGTGCGGCTCCATGGCTCCCATAGCTCCCATTGGTCCATCAGGCCCCGGTCCCATGGGGAACTGCCAAGATAACACACAGAATGACACAGCAGAAACAACACAACAGTAATATATGGTGTCATGTTACATCATGTGATATATTATGGATATGTTTTGATGTCATAATATTTGGTGTGAGATAACGTGACTGACATTGGGTCTGTTCCCGCCTGGTCCTATAGGGTTCATCATGGTGTAAATGTTTTCACTGGAATTGTTTGAGTCTAGGTGGGACAAACACAAGACCAGGTTAGTCCACAACTGTATCTGAATACACAACCTCTTCATAACCTCTTCATAAAGGGGCATTACGGGATGAATGCTTTATCAATACGGGGACATATTTGAGAGACGCACCACCTGGGCTGGGCATTATTGGAGTTCCAGGCGGCCCCCCACCTCCCGGAGGACCCTGGGAAAAAAAAGAGGTCAAAGGTCAACCAAGAGTACTCTCAAACCCCTCCCATATTGACATTGTATTGATAGCAGTGGCAGGTGTCTACTCACCACATAGTTGCCTGGAGAGGATGAGGAGTACTGTAACTGAAGACAGAGGAAGCAAGGAAAAAAAGAGGTCAGAGGTCATAGTTAGAGTCAAACTGTCAATTTATTATTACAAGCTACATAGTAAATAATAAAATTATCTTAATGAATAATTTGAACTACATACAGAGGAGAACAAAGGGACTTACTGAGTTAGCATTGGGACCAGGCCATGGTCCTCTACCACCTGGGCCCCTGAAACACACACATTCAGATTGGCTTTTTAATGGTTTTATTGTGTCTTCATGTCAATGAAGCAATTTCAAATTGAAAGAAAAATACAAGCAAGAAAAAGGAGAAGAGAGCAAGAGAAGAAAGGACAAAGTTGTGAAGAAGATGAGTACTATTCATCCAGAGGGAGACTTACATGTTCATACCAGGCATGGGACCACCCATGGAGTTGGGGGGAGGCCTCATCCCCCCATAGTTCTACACAGACAGAGATGACAGGTTCAAAACATCAGACCCATACAAGACAGTAAACACACAGTGTGTGTGTGTGTGTGTGTGCGCGCGCGTGTACATACTTGTGGACCCATTGGACCCATTCCTCGTGGTGCGTTCATTCTCATTGGTCCTCCCATGTTGGGATGTCCTGTAGATGACAGACCACACTAATAAACACGGCCCTGGTAAACACGGCCCTGGTAAACACGGCCCTGGTAAACACGGCCCTGGTAAACACGGCCCTGGTAAACACGGCCCTGGTAAACACGGCCCTGGTAAACACGGCCGAGGCCTATACTACAAAGCAAGACTTGTGCTTCGCGAACTAACTTCAGGTTTAACCCTGGGTTGTTAGTATCATGGTGGTTCACCTGTTCTGGGGATACATCGCCTTGGTAACATATGCTGCAAACCTAACCTGTTCCGAAGCAGGTTATAGTCAAGATAACAGATTAACCGAAGTAAAAGCACTGCCTACTGTCCAATCAAATCTGTGCCTAGGCTGACCAATCGATTGAAGATGCGTCAACATTCTGGGGGTCACCATTATCTTTCGTTAGGTATCGGAAAGTATGGTTATGAAAGATAGATTGTCAGAGTAGGGACAGACGCATCTATGTCAGCTTCTTGTGCCATATGTTGCCTGTGCTGCACATCGAAGTTGTGCACTTAAAAAAGCGTTTCACAGACTGTATGCATAGCGTTGCCTTTGTTTGCTACAGGTGGATTTGTGTATGCAGTTGATGCAGAGAACCAACATCAATGTATCACCTTTCACTGTAGAGACAGTACATACATTTACTATTTACTCCCATAGTACTTTTGTTGAACAACCCATTGATTAAATTGACACACCATGTACATTTTTTATTTGCTCCCAAAACCATTTAACATTGAAAAAAGGTCATACACGCCAACAGCATTCATCTAAGCAACACATTGATTTACTGGAATACCAAATTGTGATGATAGTCATACGAAGATGACCAGGCAGTGACATTTTAACTGACACATTTACACAGTTTGCAATTATTGTTTTTTAAGTCTGGATTATATTTTTTGTGTTCTGCATATTTATAAAAAATTATCTTTTGCTCCTCTTGAGGGAAATATCCGGCTGCAGACTCTGCTATTTGTCATATGGTGCCACACACAGCCCCTTATGTGAACGCGCTCGTCGCTAGATTGGGGAAACCTGGGTTGATTTAACAAATTGATAACCACTGTCGTGACATCTCTTATCCAAATTTAATTTGTTAGGATTAGTGACACAACGAAAATAAATCCTGGGCATGTTGAACTTGCTTCGTAGTATAGGCCTCTGGTAAACACACAACCCCTGGTAAACACACAACCCCTGGTAAACACACAACCCCTGGTAAACACACAACCCCTGGTAAACACATTAGCTGTGTTCTGATTAGTCAGTAAATGCTCTTAACCACAGACACCTAATCCACATACGTTCCATCTGTACCAGGAAGCTTTACAGCAGGCAACACACTTACATCATCTTATTAACTGTGACCCCTGCAGGGTTAAAGAGTAGGAAACAAACACGACTAACCCACATGACCTGTATGTCACTACAGCCCTGGAAGGCAGGTATCATCAAGGCTTCACAGAGTAACACTGTGGCATGTAAACCTTTTTAGCTCGTAAGCATTCATGCGTACAGACACAGACAGCCATACCTTGTGGTCTGGTGGGGTCCATGCTGTTTGGCAGTAGAGGCTGGGAACCAGGGATCCCTCCTGGAGGCTGCAGGGGCAGAGGAACACAGTGAAACAGAGGAACACAGTGAAACAGAGGAACACAGTGAAACAGAGGAACACAGTGAAACAGAGGAACACAGTGAAACAGAGGAACACAGTGAAACAGAGGAACACAGTGAATCAGAGGAACACAGTGAAACAGAAAAATGAAGAACCAGCAGCATGCAGCTGGAAAGATGAGGTGTGTGTGTGAGTGTAGGGCAACAGTACCAGTGCGTGATGAGGGTGTGAGTGTAGGGCAACAGTACCAGTGCGTGATGAGGGTGTGAGTGTAGGGCAACAGTACCAGTGCGTGATGAGGGTGTGTGTGTAGGGCAACAGTACCAGTGCGTGATGAGGGTGTGTGTGTAGGGCAACAGTACCAGTGCGTGATGAGGGTGTGTGTGTAGGGCAACAGTACCAGTG
>JACXGM010009383.1:0-27658 GCA_016801145.1 Umbra pygmaea
TTATCTTATTTATTGCATATTCTTTGCTTCACCTCCTCGTAACTAATGCGGCACGCGTCTTCTGCATCAGTAAATCTGTGATCGATACCGTGGTCTATTTAAGAAAGCCGTGAACGTGCACTTATCCAGAATATCTACATCTGGCTTGACATAGCTTTACCTTTTCATCCTGGCTAAGCAAACGTGCAACCGATTAAGCTGCGATGAGCAGATCACACTAAGTCAAGCTGCGCTTTTTCAGTTATCCTGGATTTCTTTATTCTACTTTTGTGCAATACCCCCCAGGGTACACCAAACACAAACTAAGACTGGGGGACAAAACAGTACTCCTACTCTTAAACTTAAGTATAAAAGCAAGTTATACATTTTCTTAATGCTAAGAATCACTCTTATTCTCCAAGTAATTTAAGACAGCCTGAGAGGTCTCTCAAGTGGTTAGGACTTGCCAGTAGGGGATTGTGATTGAGGAGATTCACTGAGGAGACAGAGACATGCGCAAATCTTTTAGGAGAGAAAGAATGTTTTTGAATTGTTTGACGACGTGCAGTTAATTAAACAGAATTTTTGGACAGAGCAGGCATCATCTTTGTCAGTGACTTAGTTGAGGGACGTCATTTCACCAGTGACTTTACGCAGCATCGCATTTTCAGAAGAATTTAAGGTGGTGATGATGCTTCATTTCCTTGTAACAGGAAAAATGCAGCAATGCAATGCTGATGATTTGGGCCATCACAACCATCAATAAGCCAAATTGAAATGGATACAATTACGGCACTTACAGTTCCATACATTTAACACGTTTCATTGACTTCCCAACAACACCCTGGATAATCCAAAAGAAGCAAACACAAATCATGCAAATAGCCAGCTTTCCAAGAGTAGTAGGTGCAATGGATGGCACATAAATCATTGCTCCCAGCATCAACAAGAGTGTTTATATGAACATGAACAACAGCATCAACACAAAAGATGAGTTTGATTCAGACTACAACATTTTGAATGTGGTACCCAAGTGGCCTGGGTCTCCCCATGACATGCAGATATTGAATGAGTGGCCTGAAGCAACTGTTTGAAAGGCACTTTCTGTCGTTTGAGTGTTATCTAAAAGGGGATAAAGGATACCCTTTATGCTGGTGGATGCTCACTCCTTTCCATATGCCACTGACAGAAGCCAAAATTAACTACAACAGGTAGCCTATTTTGTAAGCTAGTTATACACAGTTGTTTCATAATTTATTAATAGAACACTGTATCCTAATATAGGCGATAAGTAAGGTTCCAATGTCGTATCCCTTCACAGGGCACATTGTGTCACACAAAGTGTGGTGGAGAGGGACTGACCAGTGGAAGCGCCTATTCCACATTCTACACTCTGAAATTTGACTAATTCAGCAAGCAGTAGTGTTTTCTTTTGGAATCCATGGTGGCTATGATTACATCATTAACTCTAGGCTATATATAGGCAGGTCAGTTAACACCACACTGGTTTGAAATTTGTAATTCAGAAAAAGTGTAAAACGTGTTGGAAGCTTTTTTGATCTTTAATTTACAATGTGTATATCATAATGGATTCTTTAGAAAATTCTTTATTGTCAAATCTGTGTTGAATGTCAACCCCTCTCAGGAATGACACCATAGAATGTGAATTTTTCTGAGAATATTCCTAAACAAGTTGTCACAGCGTGGGGTAAGGAGTGAGAACGAAGGCAGATAGACGGTTCATGAAAATGATGGTTGCTTTATTGTACAATCCGGAAACATATATTACTTTCAGGTTGCAGGGTACAGCGAGTGCACAATGGTATACTTATATAGCCTAGGTCCTCTCTACAGTGGCACGGACACTGAACAGCTAACATATAAGTAAAGAACGTACACATAAACTTCAACATTTTGGCGACTCATTCGACTTTCATTGTTGGACAATAATTAAACACTGATAAACAAAGTGACCTTATTACAATTGGCTGTGTACCTTCAGTTCCCCCACCCGGTACAGTCAAAAGAGGACTGGCCACCCTCTTGAGTCTGGCCTCTCTCTAGGTTTCTTCCTAGGTCCCACCTACTAGGGAGTTTTTCCTAGCCACTGTACATCACTTGTGTTGCTTGCTCTTGGGGGTCTAGGGTTGGGTGTCTGTCAAAGCACTTTGTGACAACTGCTGTTGTAAAAAGGGCTTTATAAATAAATTTGATTGATTGACTCACTTACATGATATTAGTGTAGCTCCCGAATAGCCTTCCAACACAACATAAAAATAATCCAATCAATGACACTTCTTTCTAGTTTGGCAGCATTTATATACAGGAAGCAGAACTAACTAATAGAACACGGCTGAACGTAATCATTAATCAACAGATCTACAAGATACTAACCTAACCTAAACCCTATCATAGCAAATGTCCAAATTAGAGAGAGGTGTCACATGAACGTAAAGAGACAATACACGTGAACATTATGGAGACTGGAAACACAAACTAAAACCGAAAATACACAATACTGTACATATATATATATATATATAGTCCAGTCTCAGTTTCTGTATGCCAGCCCACTCTGCGGGGGGTACTGTAACGGCCAGCCCAAAGGCCATCACTCTGAGGCGGCCAGACCAAGGGGGAGGTTGGGAGGGCTGACTACACCCTCCAAACAGTACCCACAATCAGACCCCCGCCAAAGCACTTACCCAGGTGGTGGTTCTGCCGGAGGCCTCTGTAGGCCAGACAGCCACCCCAGGATACCATCTTGGGGTGTCGTTGGCCGCTGGCAGCCAGCAGGACCCCAGCAGTGGAGGCGTCTTCGTGGTTGAGGGCCCAGGAGTAGGCTGTGTAGTGGGCCTTGGTTCAGGCTGTGCAGGGGGCCCTGGAAACACCTGTGCTGAGGGGGGGCCTGTATACTCCACTGCTTAGTCGGCTCCAAACTCTAGAGGCAGAGGCAAGGAGAGGAACTCTAGAGCCCAGGCAGCTGTATAGGGGCCTGGTGAGGAGCCGGCTGAGCAGGGGCCTGGTGAGGAGCCGGCTGAGCAGGGGCCTGGTGAGGAGCCGGCTGATCAGGGGCCTGGTGAGGAGCCGGCTGATCAGGGGCCTGGTGAAGAGCCGGCTGATCAGGGGCCTGGTGAGGAGCCGGCTGAGCAGGGGCCTGGTGAGGAGCCGGCTGAGCAGGGGCCTGGTGAGGAGCCGGCTGAGCAGGGGCCTGGTGAGGAGCCGGCTGAGCAGGGGCCTGGTGAGGAGCCGGCTGATCAGGGGCCTGGTGAAGAGCCGGCTGATCAGGGGCCTGGTGAGGAGCCGGCTGAGCAGGGGCCTGGTGAGGAGCCGGCTGAGCAGAAGCCTGGACGTGCTGTTCCTCTTCATCTTCAGCCAGAGCACGATGTAAGGGGGGCAGCATCAGCTCCAGATCAGCTAAGGGCCCTGTGGATTGCGGTATGTCTGTATATACCCACCAAGGTGTATTGGTGGGTACCCATGGTGCCCCACTAGCCTCTGATTAGGCTGACGCCGCCTGCCCTGGCTGCTCCTTCTGAAACGGCTGGGAACTGGTGTAATATGAGGGTGTAGTGGGATGTCCTGCTGGTAAACCCACCCCACTATGACACTCACATCCTGTATGGCATTTCCCCAGGGGATTATTTTTCCGGTTGGAAATCTATATCCTCCATCTCCTCATCTGGTGCCCATTCTTCCTCCTCAGACTCCTCCTCATCCTCTTCATAAAAAGGCCAACACGGTGGTGTATATCCATATTTTCTTTTGGAAGTCCCAGATGGTGCTAATGGGTTCTGGCTCTACAGGCTGCTCTCTCTCCGTGTTGAGATAAAGGAGAGAGCGAGCAGCCTGCGTCCCTCCAAAATGAGCACCTCCCAAAGCCAGGGAAAAGCTTTCTGCCTTCGATATCAAAATGCTTCCTTGGTGGTCGGTCATTCTGTCACAGTGTGGGGTGTGGAGTAAGGAGGAAGACCGAAGGCAGATAGATGGTTGATGAAAATGATGGTTGCTGTATTGTACAACCCGGAAACATATATACTTTCAGGTTGCAGGGTACTCACAGCGAGTGCACAACAAGTATACCTACAGTGCCTTGCGAAAGTATTTGGCTCCCTTGAAATCTTCGACCTTTTGCCACATTTCAGGATTCAAACATAAAGATATGAAACTGTATTTTTTTGTGAACAAGCAACAACAAGTGGGACACAATCATGAAGTGGAACGAAATTTATTGGGTATTTCAAACTTTTTTAACAAATAAAAAACTGACAAATTGGGCGAGCAAAATTATTCAGCACCTTTACTTTCAGTGCAGCAAACTCTCCAGAAGTTCAGTGAGGATCTCTGAATGATCCAATGTTGACCTAAATGACAAATGATGATAAATAGAATCCACCTGTGTGTAATCAAGTCTCCGTATAAATGCACCTGCTCTGTGATAGTCTCAGAGGTCCGTTGAAAGCACAGAGAGCATCATGAAGAACACGGAACACACCAGGCAGGTCCGAGATACTGTTGTGGAGAAGTTTAAAGCCGGATTTGGATACAGAAAGATTTCCCAAGCTTTAAACATCCCAAGGAGCACTGTGCAAGCGATAATATTGAAATGGAAAGAGTATCAGACAACTGCAAATCTACCAAGACCCGGCCGTCCCTCTAAACTTTCAGCTCATACAAGGAGAAGACTGATCAGAGATCCAGCAAAAAGGACCATGATCACTCTGGATGGACTGCAGAGATCTACAGCTGAGGTGGGCGAGTCTGTCCATAGGACAACAATCAGTCTTATACTACACAAATCTGGCCTTTATGGAAGAGTGGCAAGAAGAAAGCCATTTCTGAAAGATATCCATAAAATGTTATGTTTGGCGTTAAAAGCAACACAGCTCATCACTCTGAACACATCATCCCCACTGTGAAACATGGTGGTGGCAGCATCATGGTTTGGGCCTGCTTCTCTTCAGCAGGGACAGGGAAGATGGCTAAAATTGATGGGAAGATGGATGGAGCCAAATACAGGACCATTCTGGAAGAAAACATGAGTCTCCAAAAGACCTGAGACTGGGACGCAGATGTTTTGCAACGAGGAATGGGCAAAAATGTCAGTCTCTCGATGTGCAAAACTGATAGAGACACACCGCAAACGACTTACAGCTGTAATCGCAGCAAAAGGTGGCGCTACAAAGTACTAACTTAAGCCAGGGCTGAATAATTTTGTTAAAAAAGTTTGAAATATCCAATAAATTTTGTTCCACTTCATGATTGTGTCCCACTTGTTGTTGATTCTTCACAAAAAATGGCCTATGTGCTCTCTACAGTGCCACAACAACACTGAAGCGTACGCATAAACTTCCAAACTTCGGCGACTCACTTGTCACAACTTACATGATAATAGTGTAGCTCCTGGATAGCCTTCCAACATAATGTAACAATAATCCAATTAATGACTGACTTCTCTCTCTAGTTTGGCAGCACTTATATACAGGAAGCTGAACTAACTGATAGAACATGGCTGAACGTAATCATTAATCCACAGATCTACAAGATATCAGCCTAACCTAAACCCTATCGTTGCAAATGCCCAAACTAGAGAGAGGTGTCCCATGAACTTAAAGGGACAGTACACATAAACATTATGGAGACTGGAAACAAACTAAAACAGGACATACACAATACTATATGAGTCCAGTCTCAGTCTCTGTACGCCAGCCCACTCTGGGCTGGGCATTACACAAGTACTACGATTCAGTGGTTCTTGCCTATGTCGTCATCCAAAATCCAGTTTGCGGCACAGCAAAATGTTGTGAATCAGCTCTAAGTCTGACACCTAAGATTTAGTCCTACACTTCAATTAAAGTAGGACTGAGATGTTTGATAACTAACTTTTAAGGGCAGCTTTGAGCCAATAATTTTCTTACTCTAAGTCAAGTCTTAGCAGTGTTCTTATGAGTAATACTGAGAAGCTTGATAAATACGGGCCCAGGACAAGACCTTAAAATGTGATTGAAGGTTGGCTCAAATGCCTGCATAGCAGCCTTCTTGATGTGGAAGAATTATAACTACAGTATGTTTATATTCAAAATTATAGCTACAGTATTTTTATATAAGTATAGTGCTGCATTAAATGCATAAATTAACTTCACACATGATTTTGCAAAATCAACAAAATAACACTTAAGTCTTTACAATGATGTAGACATTTTCAGATGTTCATGAATTAGTTGCCTAAAATGGGTGTCACAATGTACAAAGAAGGACATGCAAAAGGTCACATTTGCTTTGATTCAGTTCTACTTATATTTATGTTTAGAATACTTGACAAATTCAACCATAACCTCAAACCCAAAATGGAAATACGATGTTGTGATTGTGTCACTGATTAACTGCTCAGTGTGTAGTGTATGTTGTTATTGACAAATTCACAGAATGTATTGTTTATTGTTTTAGAAAGAGTAAAATGTTAATTTGCTTGTCACTTTCATCCCTTGTGGCTTTGGCCTCTGCAGATCTGGTTCACGTAATCATAAATTATTTCAGTCAATAAAAGATAAATTGTGAGCATACATATCATTGTGAAAGAACTTCTAAAGATGTTTCAGTTCATTTTAATCAAGGTAAGGACATTTTCTCAAAGCACTGATTATAAATGTGTGGCATTAAATTGTCATAACTTAGAAATGTAATGATAATGGTACTTAGTTTATCATTGGTTCAACTGACACCTAATTAGAATTTCTGCTTACAGATCGTTCACACAAAGAATTGTTGTGTTTGTCAAATAGTACTTATATTGCCTATTGATCATGAAGAATATGTATACATTTCTGGTAGTGTTTATACTAATGTATACATTCACATTTATTTAATAATAACAATGAAAAGATAATGTGAAGTAATTATAAATTACAAATAAATACATATTTGTTTTAGTATTTCATTATTTTATTAACAGGATTAATTTAGTAAAATCTCTTATTTTCTATACACATATTTTATGTGAATATCACATATCAAGTTAGAATTGAGTATCTTTGATTTAATTGGCAAAATCTAATAGAAGACACACTGTATAAGTGTAAATAATGGAACATGTATTGCAGGATAACATCTGATCATCTGTTGGTTCAAAACTTCCACCATGTCAAAAGCGAACCAGAGCTTTGTGACATATTTTGTGATTGTTGGGTTCCCTGGACTACAGCCAGAGTTCTACAGCCTTGTCTCAGCTGTGTTAAGCCTTGTTTATATTTGCACTCTGGTAGGGAATGTTGTAGTTGTTATCATGTTTGCAACTCATAATATTCTCCATAAACCTATGTATTTTATCATTTTGAATCTGGTTGTCTCTGATGTATTATTCAGCACCACAACTTTACCAAATATTATTGTTCGGTATTGGTCTAAGACAGGAGTCATCTCTTTCTTTGGTTGTTTTTTACAAATGTACTTAGTGCACTATTTTGGATCTGTAACTAGCTTCATTCTTTTAATAATGGCTTTAGATCGATATGTGGCAATCTGTTACCCACTCAGATACCCAATGGTTTTCAAAAACTCTAATGTTCACAAACTCAATTTGACTGCATGGGTGCTTGCGCAACCTCCATGTCTTTCTATCATAATTAGGGCATATTCTCTTCCTTACTGTGCCTCCAACAGAATTGTGCAGTACTACTGTGATCATACATCTATAACAACGCTTGCATGCACTGACAGAACACCTTATAGTGTTCCTGCTTTTGTTGTGGCAATGGTGGTATTACTTGTACCTCTAACATTTATTATGTTCTCATATTGCTCTATTATTGTTGCAGTTGTTAAGATTTCAAGTACCCAGGGACGCATCAAATCACTTTCTACATGCAGTGGACAGTTGATCATCATTGCTCTCTATTATGTACCCAGATGTATTTTGTACCTGTTCAGTAGTATTGGAATTACATTAAACACTGATGTACGTATTCTTATTATCATGTTGTATAGCCTGCTCCCTCCTATGATCAATCCTCTCATATATTGTCTGAGAACTGAAGAGATAAAACAGATCTTGATTAAGATATTTCAACAAATACAAATGCCCATTAACAATGGAGGATATGACTAATATGATGTATATAAAATATTGAATACAATGCACTATATGTGTTTTATTATTGTTTCATCATCATACAAAATTTATATTTTTACCAACTGACGTTTTCTGAGGCATTTGCTCTGCTTACTCAATTTTGAAATGTTCATGTACTTTTTAGAATATAATGTTGTGTACATGAAACAATATCATTCATATGGGTATAATAACTATATTGTATTTTAAAAGAAGGTATACAACTAATGCTTGCCCAACATGATCTCACAGAAATGAACACGGCCCCTTAACTAAAAATCTGTGGCAGTTTCACGGAATCGCCAAAAATTCTGTGATGGGCCCACAGAAATGATGAATTATATTAAGTGGTACCAGGACATGTGTTGTAATGGTTAAGGTTAGGATTAGGAGAAGGGAAGACATTATATTAAGTGGTACCAGCACGTGTTTTAATGGTTACGGTTAGGATTAGGAGAAGGGAAGACATTATATTAGGTGGTACCAGCACATGTGTTGTAATGGTTAAGGTTAGGAGATGGGAAGACATTATATTACCGTATTTTAGTAAATATACCTCACGCAATATGCACGTTTTTACAAACGGCGCACCCCCCCTGTGTACTATATTCGGTGGCGTGCTATATAGAATGTTTTTTTACACAAGACATTACTGTTGTTATAGACCAGCTATTACCAAAGTGGGGGATACAAAATAAATTGTGGTTCAACATGTAATATTCAAATGTGCCTGTACGTTATTAAAGTGATGTTCGCAGGTCTGAATAGTCCAGTCTCACTGGTGAAAATAATCACCAACTAGTGTTTGGATAAATATCAACATAATGTCAAATATCAAACAGGCTAATCGGCATCCAACCTGAAAAACTATAATTGTTTGTTTTTATTGAGTACTTGAGAAAAGACCTCCAGTAGGCAAATCAAACTATAAACTGGACAATAATGTAACACTAAAGTACAATTAAGTAAAATAAGGAAGAAATTATACACAGTTATATCACACAGGCTACTCACTTATACAGCACATAAGCTTATATAATTACCACCCAAACAGGGGTTAAAGCGAAAAAAGATCCTGAGTCTGAACTTTTTTTGGGGGGTGGGGGGGGGGGTGGAGAGAAACTGGACAGATGGACTAATCTTTAATGGGACCATTTTTTTTCAAGTATTACGGCTGTATGTTAAAATTTTAACTGAACTGCGTAAATAACGTAAAATAAATAAACTAATATTGACGACAACAAAAAAAGCAACAAGAGCTTAGTGCTTAAACTGGTAAACTGAGACTGAGATGGACAGATTCACTTATTGTATAGTCTATATAGGTAGCCTGGAAAAATCCAGACCCACATCCGGAGGATATATGGGTCTGGCTTCGAGTAATGAAAATGACCCAACTCGAGGGGCGGCACCAAGCATGCATTTGAAAATCTCAGGGTACGCAATTGGATAACACTACGACCAATCACCAGTGTTTTTTGCTAAGCCCCTATGGCAGAGCTAACTGGTAGATAAAACTCTTGCCGTATCAGGTCGCAAAACAGCAAAAATTTAAAAAAGGAACGATTCGAGCGCCGTCTTCTGTTCCTCTTTTAGACAAAAAGCCCAGTCTAACTCTTTCATTGTAGTGGCCAAAGTCGTTTTAAACAACTGGTGTTAATCCATAGTGATCTTACAATGTTTACTAATGACTTCGAGGTCGCAGAGTTGTCGTGTCGTCATCTGTTTAACACGCCTCTGGCACGCCTATATCAGATACACCGATGTGATTGGTGCAGCTCGGCTACAAGGGCATAGTTAATGAGCAGAATTACTCTGTGCCAGAGTAACTTGCTGAGCAAACTCAAATTGTCCTCTCGCGAGAACTCTGGATTTCCAGGATACTATATAGGGCCATCTATGGCTAAACCTGTAAAGCGTTCAATTTTATTTTTATTTTCCTCACCGCCGCACGCCGGACATCCGGCACGGTGCCGGAATACTTAAATACCTGAAAGATTCAGGCAGGGCTTAAACACTAGAACCGCCAGGCCTTCCAAACTACCTATAACCGCCAACTGCTGACGCCCATCAGCGTCATTAGCATAAGAATCACCCTCATTAAAAACCGTTCTCTCCTCTGCAGCCTCCAGCAAAGCCATCACTGCATCCAGCGATCAAGAGCATCACCTCTATTGTGTTTTTATAGGCCTACGTAAAACATTAATTACATGGAGATTTTTGTTGTTTTTTATGGTATTATATTGCCTTTATAGAATGACAATTCTTTAGTCTAGAATGAAAATCCACCACATGTACTTACTTCATAGATAAACCAGCTAATACTTTTAATACGATTTTCAACTAACGGTGCAATCAGAAAGTGCCGTTTTATTCATTTTAAAATGTGTTCCAGTGTCGGAAACAGCCTGAATTACAACATTTCATATTTATGCTGTAGCCTTTTTTTTATAATTTTATAGGCTCTATAGAATGTAAATGGTTTTCAACTAACAAATTCAGAACAAATATGTTTCTGGATCTGCATTACGTTTCAGCACACCGATTATATATATATTTTTTTGTAATATTTTATATTAAAATACAATAGCGAACATTTCAGCGGGTGCAGTGTGGATTTTAAAAACAGTTGTGTTTGCTAATTAGACTTGAGAAATCGTTTCAATATTTGTTCGTTTTGTATTTTTATAAATCCTACTTTTCTTTCTGTAAAATATTGTTGATGAAGGTAAAAAAGATTTGACGAGATAAATAGACGTGAAGCTAAAATGAATCGGTTTCAAGCAAGCTTCGCATTGCATAATGGCACCTGTAAAGACCGGTTTATTTCCATTCAAACCCGCTTATGGTGACTATATATTAAAATATGTACAAGTGTTGAAAAAAGTGAAGCTCTATTGAAGACATATTTTTTCCTTTTCAAGTCTATTTTGTTCTGCATATCAGACCGGTGCAGTGTGGATTATAGAATTGTTCTATGTACAGTTTTTTATAATTATTGAATTATCTGCTTGCCTCAAACGCTGTTTACGCTGATGAGATAAATAGACGTGAATCTAAAATGAATCGGTTTCAAGCAAGCTTTGCATTGCATAACGGCACCTGTAAAGACCGGTTAATTTCAATTCAAACCCGCTTAAGGTAAATATATATTGAAATATGTACAGCTGTTAAAAAAAAGCGAAGCTCAATTGAAGACGTAGCTATTTTTTTCCTTTTCAAATATATTTTGTTCTGCATGGTCAAACAGAACAAAATACAATTTCTTATTTACAGCAATGACTGGGAGCAATTAGGGTAAAGTGTCTTGCCCAAGGACACAACGACATTTGGCTCAGTCTGGGATTTTATTTGTAGCTACCTTATATTAGAAACAATATTGAAAAAGTGTAAAATTGAATATGCAGTAATTACGGAATGACATAGACGACTATACTCATGGCCTATAATGTTGTTTGATCATTTTATATTTAATTACAAAGTTTAGTGCATTTTAGTGCATCTGCTCGCCTCAACAACAACTGTTTGCGCTGCCTGTTTTGCTGGCTCTTTCGCGGTGGTCTTGCAACCTAAATAATTATGAAAGTAGCCTACATCCATACACGAAAAATCTAAATACAACTGTAGTATCCATTTTCCGCTAGAAAGTCTAATGTTTTAAACTTTAGAGACAAAACTTTCTTTATGCCAGTTTCTGCTGTCAAGGAAGATGAACTTTGGCCATTATTTCTGCTTTTTCCTGGGCGTTCCTTCTGCCGTATTCTGCAGCTACACCAGCGTTCTGTAAAATGTCTTGCCCAAGGACACAATGACATTTGGCTCAGTCGGGAGTCGAACAGGCAACCTTCTGACTACAAGTCTGACTCCCTACCCGCTGAGCCATCTGTGCTAGTCATCTCAATGAATTGGTCCTCTTCTGTAGAGGATTATTGCGTATGACCAGTAGACAGTGTAATGCAGCTATTAGTGCTTTACTTTATAAAAGTCAATCTAGAAAAAGTGTAAAGTTGGAGAATATGCAGTAATTACCGAATAAAATATGGAAGACTACAAACTTGTTTGATGTTTTATATTAAATTACAAAGTTTAGTGCAACTCTTTGCACTGAGTAGATGTAGACTTGAAGCATGTTTACTGACATTTAATATTTTATGTAGTTTTCATAATCATAACTTCACGGGCATCCAATAGTTCTTTCATAAATCCCTCTGCCCTTTCATTTGTCAGGCGTTATGTGAACTGAGCACATATTTTTTTAGTTAGTGTAATAGGCTATATCCGACATGGAGAATTACGTGTAAATGCAGCGACATTTGGCCAATTGTAATTTTAATACTTAAGGATTATGGTAGCAATGGAAACAACAAATAGCCTACTTGTAATACAAATATTATTCAATTATTTATTTTGCTACAACATGAGTGTAGCCTATGTAAAATGTTGAATTATGAGAAGCAACGTTTCGTTGTTGAAAAATAATCGGCGACAATTCTAAAACACATGATAGCCAGTAACTTTAGTTATTACATTATATTCCAAAGACTAAAGTTAAAAGTATTTTATGACATGATAGACATTATTTAGTTAATTCTCACCCAAGGCAAGAAAAAATAAACATTTGAGAATATTGAATGACACAACCTTAAAGTATTTTTCATTTGATTTTATGTGTACATTATATTAGAATAATAATAATAATAATAATAATAATAAACCTTTATTTATATAGCTCATTTCATTCAAGGAATGCAGCTCAAAGTGCTATACATCAATAAAAGTCAATATAGAAAAAGTGTAGAGTTGGAATATATGTAGTAATTACAGAATGATATATGGAAGACTATAATCATGGCCTATAATGTTGTTTGATCATTTATATTTAATTACAAAGTTTAGTGCATTTTAGTGCATCTGCTCGACTCAACAACAACTGTTTGCGCTGCCTGTTTTGCTGCCTCTTTCGTGGTGGTCTTGCAACCTAAATAATTATGAAAGTAGCCTACATCCATACACGAAAAATCTAAATACAATTGTAGTATACATTTTCCGCTAGAAATTCAATTGTTTTAAACTTTAGAAACTAAACTTTCTTTACATGCCAGTTTCTGCTGTCAAGGAAGATGAATGTTGGCCATGATTTCTTCTCGTTCCGTGGGGGTTCCTCCTGCCGTATTCTACAGCTAAACCTGCGTTCTCTCCGGGGCGTTCCTGTGGATAGAAGTATGGAAGACTATAAAGTTGTTTGATGTTTTATATTTATTACAAAGTTTCGTGCATTTTAGTGCATCTGCTCGCCTGAACAACTCTTTGCGCTGACTAGATGTAGACTTGAACCGTGTTTACAGACATTTAATCTTTTATAGTTTTCATAATCATATAGGCTAACTTCACGGGCATCCAATAGTTCTTTCATAAATCCCTCTGCCCTTTCATTTGTCAGGCGTTGTGGAACTGAGCACATTTTTTTTAGTTAGTGTAATAGGCTATATCCGACATGGAGAATTACATGTGTAAATGCAGTGACATTTGGCCAATTGTGATTTTAAAATTTAAGGATTATGGTATCAATGGAAACAACAAATAGCCTACTTATAATACAAATATTATTCAATTATTTATTTTGCTACAACATGAGTGTAGCCTATGTAAAATGTTGAATTATGAGAAGCAGCGTTTCGTTGTTGAAAAATAATCGGCGGAAATTCTAAAACACATGATAGCCAGTCACTTTAGTTATTACATTATATTGCAAAGACTAAAGTTAAAAGTATTTTACGACATCTTTTGTCTGTGGTTATTGGCCATTGAGCCATTGAAAGCATTCATTCAGTGAGAGGTGGTTAGCACCTTGGTTGCTAGGCGCCTGGGTACCAGATAATTGGCTGGGTACCAACGTTAGGCGGCGTCAGATTTTGGCAGTTTTAGTAGTAATTAGGGGTAAAAAAAACATGGAAATCATTGATAAAAAGCTTTCTGTTTGAGATTTTTGAAATTGGACAACAGAATAATGTAAAATAAACATATTTAGGAAAAGTCAAGGAAGGAGGAGGGTGTAGCTTTCAAAATCACAGATATATTTTAAGTATAAACTCAAACGCCCGATGGCGTCGGCCTTTGGCGGTTCTAGTGTTAAAAACAATTTATAATTTTATTGGACGGATTAACTATAACTTCACGCTGTGTGGAATTCCAGCAGAATTCAACCAGCCTGTAGCAGCAGGCTGGAGCAAGACAGGACATATCACCCCCATGAATAAGCTTAGCTCTCCCATTGTTTGAATGGTGGACAACCCTCCCTTTCTCTTGCCTGAATTGCTTGAAAACATATTTAAGGAACAGTATGGGAGATGCTCAAAACTGTAATGATGTGCAGTTCTAACAATCCGTCACAACTCCTTTTGTGACTTGTTCAAGTGTATCGTTAATTTAATATAATTTAATTCTAATTACTCCTTTAGCCCAATACTCAAACAACAACGGCTGTTTGTTTTACATTTTCTAAATTAAATATATCAAGCTGGTCCTGTAGCATCAAAAAGACACATTTAATGTAATAATTGATGCAGCTACAATGAATGAATGAATTTGACCCTTATTTATTGTCTAATGCCAATACAGGACAACAGGCACGTCACCAGACTTTCAAAAATCTCGGGACTCAGATGACCCGTGGCTGGGGGGATTGCATGTGTTACATTAGCTATATTTTCAAAAATACACATCACCATCATGTCGTTCTTATAAAATATATAGCCTATAGATTATATCCTACTGGAAGTGCACATATATTCTCCTCACAGAGTTGCTCTCTTACGTCATCAGATCCAAATTTAAAATGTACAGCAGAGAAAGAGCTCTAGCAAGGATATTGATTTTTTAGACATTACCATTTATAAAAACGTTGATACAGTGAACCCTCGTTTTTCGCGGGGGTTACATTCCAAAAAGAACCTGCGATAGGCGCAATCCGCCAAGTAGTAACCTTTATTTTTGTGAAATTATTATACAATGAAATACTCCATAATACATTGAAACCAAAGAACAAAAACAAATGCTTGGGCCTGTAAAAAGGTTATCAAATAAAAGTACTGTAAATGTTTTTTTTACAAATAACTACTGTACTGTAAAATAATAATTTTAATCATCAATACGAACTGAAGGCTTCAAATTGCGGAGATCAGCACAGCCCCACCACGATCCGAGTCATTGGATTAGAACGGGAGAAAATAAAAAATGATTATGAAAAAAAACGCAGAACGTTTTGTCGACATTATGGGTTTTAGAGAAACTTGTAATTGTGAAGAGAATTTGCAAACTTAAATTTGGCAAGCTGTTTTACGTACGTGTATAAACCGCAACGTTATTGACACACAGGTAGAGAAGAAGCGGCGAGACTGTTTAGCCAATCAGAATGCAGAACACAATGCACGAAGCAAAACCGCGAAGCAGCGAGACCGTGAAAGGTGAACCGCGATATAGCGAGGGTTTACTGTATTTTGGAAACTATATCATCCACCTCAAGTCGCAGAGTATACCACACTTTTATAGGCAGACAGTAATAATCATAGACACCTCATACAGAATATACCAGTTGGTCAAATCCTTAGACTTACAATGTAACAGTTACAAATACTAAAGTGTTTTATTATCCGAGAACTGGGAAAGAATACAAAATTAATAGTTTTATTAAATGTAGCATGGTATTCACCCGCCCATGCCGTTATTATTCTTACGATGAAAGACTTGCTATATGCACAGCAGACTTCATTTTGACCTTTGAAAGTATCCATGTATTATGATAGTAATTTAAAGGTACAATATGTAGTCTTTGGTAGTTAGGGGTCTCTCAATCAAAACAATAACACTATTATGCAAGCAATGCAAATTCTGATTTTTGTTTTTTCAAAACAATAGTGCTCATTTTAATTAATTGCAATAATCATTGTTAATTCATGTTTAGTTACAGTTATTCACTTTATGTAATGCCATTTGGTGGGTCCTCGGAAATTAGAGCAACTAGAAGAGTCAAAGTTTATATGACACCATTGAAGGGTGACAAACAAAACGTCCCATGTGTTCGAATGACATTTTAAATTTCTCTGGGTTTGAAAGTTGGTGGAAACATTTAGGATAATGTAATTACACAACTAAAAAACAAATAACATAGGTATAGTGATTTTTCATTTTTTTAATCCAGAAAACGTAAATATTGTACATTTAAACTACTGTCACTTGTTTCATTATAGATGTATAAAACATTGTTTAATTATTATAGTGACCATCGGAATTCAAACAGTATAGGCTAAATCCTTTAACAAAGCTAGTGGCTAAGCAGACTTCATTTTGACCTAAAAAATATAATAATTGTATAGTAAAACAACTAATTGGGTTAGTGCTAGGGGCTCTATTCAGAATGATCATACAGTAGAGTGTATGGATGTATCATACTTTCTCCATACACTATTGCGCACATTGCTCGAAAGGTCGGAATCAATAAATTTGTTTTAAATTACGTTAAATATATGCCTTCCTAAATACGGTCAGACGAATACTGTAGATTTGACCCAAATTGACATAAAAGCCTACCCGAAGAATAGTACAGTAGGCTATACGAATCAAACAGCATTCCACTCAATTTACCGATGATAATAAGCAGAAAATATGCTTCTAGGTATGATTGCATGAGGTTGGAATATAATTTATTCAGCAGGACAAATAGCAAAGGAATTATTTTAGGCTAAATTATGACGCTGGTACGGATTAGTTGCCTATTATTGTTTGTTGAAAATATCAGTTTGAAGAACAGTGTAATGAACACTCCAAAGTGTATAAATAACACAGTTTTATTGTAAACTGGAATAATTTAGTTAATATATGGCAACAGCACAGACTCGTAATCCAAGGTAGAACATACCCAAACGAAGCAAAGGTCAAACCACAACAAACACCAAAATATCTTAGCAAAAGCACAAAGGGGAAATCCAACTCAGAATATCAAACACAAAGCAATGGTCAAACCGGAATACACTATAAACATGGAATGCTCAGAAAGGAGAAGAATATACTCACAATACCTCGCAAAGAGGCAATGAGAAGTGTGAGGCTTCAATACAGATTGGAGTGGCCAGGTGTACTGAATATGGGATAATTGAGTCCGGGTATGGGAAATGTAGTTCTAAGGAGGCATGACTAGGGAAGCTGTAGTACTGTGAAAGGGAACAGGAAATGTTACAGAGTCCGGGTATGGGAAATGTAGTTCTGATCAGCATAAACAAAGAAAGTGGCTGTTTCCAGGGAAGGGGAACTGGGAAACGTTACTAACAGCATATTTCTCAATGCAATACACTTTTATCTTTAGCGAAGTTTTACTTATTACCGGTGAAGCGAGTAACCATCATGCACTCATCATTTTACACTACATGGCACCTTCTGTCAAGCTCAGAAAATTGTGTCGTACATTTAATGAACCTCATTGTAGCTTGTTTCCCGCAGGAAATTAGGGTTTTGTTGATAGGCAAAACGTAGAGACTGTGCACAAGCACTGACGCTAAGAAGAAGTGGTATTTATCAATTGGGATTTCCTACCGTCGTGCAAAAAACGGTCATAGGATTGTTTGATAAATCCCACTTTTTTTGCATACGTGCATTCTTAATTATCTTCGTAAGTACAAATGTAGGATTTTTTTAAATGCAAGCTTGATAACATATGGATATATACAGACACTAGTTAATTTTTTCACCAGTGAGACTGGACTATTCAGACTAGAAAAAATCACTCAAATGTATAGGCCAGTTTGAATATTGAAATATACGTTGAACCACAAGTTTTTCGTGTACGCACTAACTTTATTGCAGGTACTCCACTTTGGGAATAGCTAGTTTTCTATCATCAGCATGTGGGGGGTTGGGTGATTAACATTTGTAACACAATGACTAGCTCAGTGCCCATCAATGCAGTTCTGGGCGAGGGAAGATTATGTGTCACCTTTCTACAAAAATGATGCAGGCTTTGTAAGTGTGCAGGCAATGCTGATATTTTTACACAAAAAAGATATCTGCACGATGTACAAGGGTGCGCATTAATCTCGGGTCCACACTTTATGCGCTTAAATATGGTAAATGGTACCAGCCAGAGCAGCTGATAGGGGGGGACAACCGGGTATGTTGTCCCGGGCCCAGTCCTGAGGGGGGCACAATTTTGTTTTTGCACATTAATTTTTTTTAGCGGGGGGCCCTAAATGTGGAGTTTGTCCCGGGACCACAGATTCCTGTCGGCAGCCCTGGTACCAGCACATGTATTGTAATGGTTAAAGGACAATTCCACAGGGTCTCTACACTACTCACCCACAAAAGGGTCATATCTATTATGAATCAATTTTTTGGGACTCGACCACCAAATCACAGAGAAAACTGTCTGTAGTCAATCAAGGACATTCATCCATTGAATTGTTACACTCCTACAAGTTCCAGAGTGCTTTGCGTTTTTTACAAATGCACAAGGGCATGTCTACGGAAGATGGGCGTGGTTTCGTCTCTGGTAAAAATAAATACTTGCGCCATTTTTTCTTTCTCAGTAACTATGGAGCTACATTTGTGTCTTTATATCGCAATCAAAACTATTTTTTTCAAAAGCAAAACACATGTTTTAATTAATATATATAAAAAGGAGAAAAGTTTTGCTTGCAAAACAAAAACCTTTGCTTGCAAAATATGGAGCTAAATTTGTATTGCAATCAAAACTTTTTGCTTTGCAAACAAAAGTATTTTTTTCAAAAGAAAGATGTTTTAATCACATGTTATTATATCATTCCAGGCAAAACGGTGTTGTAGATTACACCATTAATAACTTCAAATAGAGTTGGCATGAAATACGCCAACAGAAGAACTTCATAGCTTCAATGACGCCATTTGGAAAGAAAAACTCCAAGTGGGACCCATCCTCTACTTAAACAGTAAGTCATTTGTTATTCGAACAGTTATTCGTCGTACCTAAAGCATCGTTACCTTTGCAAATTTGGGTCATCTAATTGTTTATAATTCTTAGTTTACTGTAGCTAGTTAGTGTATTTACCATTTGCATAGACACATGCAATTGCATGTATGTACAGTAATGTTGATAAGGAATATAGTTTAATCAAGGTGTTCGTGGCTAGCTAGCTGTGTCGACAAGTAGCCTTATATAAACCATGTATTTATCAGTAGATGGTGAAAATCAACCGCACTATAGTACTATCACACACATTAACACTGAACTGTTCATGTAAGCTAACTTACCTGAAATATCAGAGACTTATCTGTCCTAAATTAATATTTTAATTTAACATTTAAACACAATTTAAAACACATCACGTAAAATGAATACCACTGCTCCTGCAAGCAGACAAATTTAATTTGTAACTTCAAGCAGACTGCAAACTCTTTAAAACCCAGGTCAAGCTGTAAGGTGAGCCAAGTGCCTTAACATACCCAGATGGCTGTGAAGAATGATGGAAAGAAAATTGCTGCACGTTGGCACTGCTTGGCAGGGTGATGAACTAACTACAAATATTTACAATGACCACTAGACAATAGGATGTCTTGAGACTGCCTTGAACACATGTCACTCCTACTATAGTCAGGTAAGGCTTAAAATGCTTGGCCTGGCACAGCTGCTGGTTCTGCAAGCTTACAAGAAACACACATGGTATGGGTTAGATGTAAATTCATAGGACAAGGGACTGCCTAGCTATGCAAAACACTGGTTATAACAATCATGTAAGGCTTAAAATAATATTATTCATCTATCCTGATCAAGGCAGCTGACAGGGGGGGGACAACCGGGAATGTTGTCCCGGGCCCAGTCCTGAGGGGGGGCCCAAATTTTGTCGTTTTTTTTAGCGGGGGGCTCTAAATGTGGAGTTTGTCCTGGGCCCACAGATTCCTGTCGGCAGCCCTGATCCTGAGTATTATTAAGATTCAATATCAGTCTTACATGGAGTATGGAGTTACTTTGTCTTGTGTGTTTTTAAAGTTTGTCATGCAGGCTATGCTGAGGATATCACCTGAACCCTGAAACAATGTGTCATCTTTAGTGGCCAACAGGATGAGACTTTCATTAATGAGACAGTGGGTACAATAGGAACATACATTTCCTTGGTTGGTGGGAACCTCTACCCTAGAGATTGACCAAGAGATTTGTTGTTGTTTTTTATTTCACCTTGATTTAATGAAGTAGTCCAACAGAGAACTGATACTCAATTGCAAGAGCTTAAAGATGCAACAAAAAAGACAAAAGTTACATTTGAATTACAACAAATACTCAAAATAAATGTGTATATACAGTGTGTACAAATAAGGTCTACTAACACTGTGTTTGACCCCCTTTCGCCTTCGGAACTGCCTTAATTCTACGTGGCATTGATTCAACAAGGTGCTGAAAGCATTCTTTACAAATGTTGGCCCATATTGATAGGATAGCATCTTGCAATTGATGGAGATTTGTGGGATGCACATCCAGGGCATGAAGCTCCCATTCCACCACATCCCAAAGATGCTCTATTGGGTTGAGATCTGGTGACTGTGGGGGCCATTTTAGTACAGTGAACTCATTGTCATGTTCCAAGAATCCAATTTGAATGATTTGAGCTTTGTGACATGGTGCATTATCCTGCTGGAAGTAGCTGTCAGAGGATGGGTACATGGTGGCCATAAAGGGATGGACATGGTCAGAAACAATGCTCAGGTACACTGTAAGCCCTGATAGGTGAATTCACTTAAAAAAATGGAGGTAACCGGTTGCCTTAAAAACGTTAAGTAATGGGTTTTTGAAAACTTGAGTGCATTTAACTTAAATGCATGAAAGGGTGTAATTTTTTTATTTTTTTTAAGTTAAATGCACTCAAGTTTTTAAAACTCATTACTTATTTTTAAGGCAATCGGTTACCTCAAAGTTTTTAAGTGAATTCAACTTTTTACAGTGTAGGCTGTGGCATTTAAACAATGCCCAATTGGCACTAAGGGGCCTAAAGTGTGCCATGAAAACATCCCCAAAACCATTACACCACCACCGCCAGCACAGAGGTAACAAGGCATGATGGATCCATGTTTTCATTCTGTTTAAGCCAAATTCTGACTCTACCATCTGAATGTCTCAACAGAAATCGAGACTCATCAGACCAGGCAACATTTTTCCAGTCTTCAACTGTCCAATATTGGTTTTCTCTTGCAAATTGTAGCCTCTTTTTCCTATTTGTAGTGGAGATGAGTGGTACCCGGTGGGGTCTTCTGCTGTTGAAGCCCATCCACCTCAAGGTTGTGCATGTTGTGGCTTCACAAATGCTTTGCTGCATACCTTGGTTGTAACGAGTGGTTATTTCAGTCAAAGTTGCCTTTCTATCAGCTTGAAGCAGTCGGCCCATTCTTCTCTGACCTCTAGCATTAACAAGGCATTTTCGCCCACAGGACTGCCGCTTACTGGATGTTGTTCCCTTTTCACACCATTCTTTGTAAACCCTAGAAATGGTTGTGCGTGAAAACCCCAGTAACTGAAAAGATTGTGAAAAGATTGTGAAATACTCAGACCGGCCCGTCTGGCACCAACAACCATGCCACGCTCAAAACTGCTTAAAATCACCTTTCTTTCCCATTCTGACATTCAGTTTGGAGTTCAGGAGATGTATTCTATATGTTGAATATTTGACATCTTTGTTTAAAATAGATTATTAGCAAAATGTATATAAGCTCTTAATGATCATTTTTATTCAAGGCATTTGAAAAGTAATTGTCACAAATTATTACTTGCAATCTGAGACAGGAGAGTGCAGACTGTAGGTGTGCACTGAGAGTGCAGTATATGCAATACATTAAAGGTGCTATATGTAATACATGTACTGTAATAAATCCAAAAATGATGCCAATGCCTCATCAGATATTAAGGAAAAGCTGAAATACTATATTTTCTGAAAACAATGCTAATGTCAGTATTTTTTCTTTTGGAAAAGTACGTTCCGTGACGGAATTTATGTGTATGTTTTGGCCTGTGTGTTGTTATCAACTGCCCATTTTGACAGCACGAACGGATTGCCAGGCATACCTGTAGAAACGCAAACCCAGCGCGCTACAGCCATGGAAGCAGCAAACAAAGGAACGAGATCATAGAGATTCTACACAACCTAAAAAAACTGCATGTTTCTAAACGGTTCCATGACCATAGACGTAGTAAAACACGGTTCGCTTATCATGATTGCGCTGATCTTGTTCGTCACGTTAATTTCGATTCTGGGGAGCAGGGGGCGGAGAGATACAACTTAGGTATTTTGAATTTTAACTGTTTTTTACGCTGGCTGTCCGTTTTACATATAGCACCTTTAAATCATAACATGTTAATCTTTCAAATGAGCTAACAATATCAATTAATGTAGGTTTGTTGACAACAAATCATTGTGGTCCATTGCTTGTGTTTAAAGAAGTCAGTTCTGGTTATACTTCAGCTGAGCTCTGGAATTGTGCACAAAGAAATTAGACACATGAAACTGTTTACATATTTGCCACTTTCCTGTTTTCCATTAAGTTCTGCAGAGACTTGAAAAGCTGCAGTAGAAGTGGCCAATCATGGACACGGAAGATCCGCTTCAAGACACCAACTCCCTGGTTCATAATATAGATATACCTAGAGAATTGTTTATTTATAAAAAAAAATGTCTTTAACACTGTCAGGTAGTATGGCTACACCACTTTCAGGATGTGAAAAGAAAGTATTGGTGTTAAATACATTCTTGATTGTCTGAGTGTTACCGGTATTGTAGTCACACACTGTTTGGCTATTTGACATGTATTGGGTAAACCAGTGGTTCGCAAACCTCTCCCCAAGTACCCCCAGCAAGTCCATGTATTTTAACAACCCCTGAAGCTAGCTAACCTGATTCAACTTGTCTACAAATCAACCACTCTTTGATTAGTAGATCTAGTAAACTAGTTCGGGGCTACAGTTAAACTGTGGCCTGTCTGGTGGTACTTGAGAGGTTTGGGAACCACTGGGGTAAACCATTTGTATTGACCAATAACTACATATGTAAAAAAAATATGAATATACTTACCAATTTGAATCTTAACACTGGCTTTGATTCTAGATTTTTCAATCCTCCCTGGGAGATTGCATCCTGCCGCAGGTGAACGTAGGGGTTAGCAGATCAATCAGGGCGAAGTTGTTACAGGATCTGAAACAAATATGTAAAACAAAAACCCCTTTACAGTTATAATCATTTGGTGCAGCGATACTCATTCCATGTTCCTGTGAGATGCTATTCTGTCAATTTTCGTTGCAAATCAAATTTCGCACAGGTGATGCTAAACATTACTATAATTAAATGCCAACTCAGGGTAATCACAACTAGGGTTGGATGGAAAACTTACAGAATTGTGGCTCGCGGGAGCAGGAATGAGTATTGCTGATTTAGCAGATGCTCTTATTCAGAGCGACTTAGTGAATACAGGGGCATCCCCTGAAGCAACTTAGGGTGAAGTGCCTTGTTCAAGGTTGCTGAACCAGCAACTTTTTTGGTTTAATTGTAATGGTACATGATTTATGTCAACCTTCATCTTGCTTCAGTTTTGCAGTGTATTCTAGGTTTTAAACCTGTTGAATTGTGGAGAGGTAAACAAAATCCTGTTTGAGACAATGATTATACATCATTAGATGCTTACACTCCAAACTTTATTCAGGTATTTGATGTCACGAATTGGACTACAACCAAATAAATATTTAACTGTTTTCAAGTCATTTTAATTAAGTTTGTCCAGTAAGAATTCAATAAAATTTATTTTATAAAGCCCTTTTTACAACAGCAGTTGTCACAAAGTGCTTTGACAGATGCACAGTGGCTAAGACCTAGAAAGAAACCTAGAGAGGCCAGACTCAAGGGGGTGGCCAGTTCTCTTCTGTCTGTACGGGGTGGGGGATCTTAAGGTACACAGTATTAAGGTCACATTGTTTATCAGTGTTCGATTAGTGTCAATAAAAGGAGGTAGAATTGAAATTGCACATGAAATGTTTGTATTTGAAGGCAACAAACAATATTTGTTTTGCTAAATAAATAAAGATACACCAAAGACTTACAGTAATGCTAGCTGTTTTTGTAATATTACTATCTGGCCTATGTCATCCTAGATACTAAAGCTAACATCTAGTTTAGTACCTGAGTAAACATTCATGTTCTATGGACAGTTAAGATAAAAATATTAAATCAGGCCATATTGTCTCTGACATATCAGGTAAGTTACATGAACAGTTCAGTGTTAATTTATATGTGATAGTAGTTTAGTGTTGTGGAAACAATTACAGTGATTTGCCAGGTAATTTTCTCAATCTACTGGACTTATAAATGCATGGTTTAATAAGGCTACTTGTCGACACGCCAAGCTAGCCACTATGAACACTAAACTATATTCCCTATCAACATTACTGTACATGCAATTGAATGTGTCTATGCGTATGGTAAATACACTTACTAGCTACAGTAAACTAAGAATTATGAACAATTAGATGACCCAAGTTTGCAAAGGAAGCTATGCTTTCTAGGTACGATGAATAACATACTAGACTGTTTGGGAAGAGGATGAGTCCCACACTTGGAGTTTTTCATTCCAATTGGCGTCATTGAAGCTATGAAGTTCTTCTGTTGGGGTTTTTTCATGCCAACTCCATTTGAAGTTATTAATGGCGTAAACTACAACACGGTTTTGCCTGGAATGATATCGCGAACGCATTTAAATCGCCTCGGTAGGTAAAGATGTGTGATTTTCTACATGCTACTACGTTTGAACCAAAAGAGTTACGTTCAATGACATTCTGACGTTTTGATTGCGATATAAAGACACAAATGTAGCTCCATAAGTAACTAGTTTACAGTAGTGCTTCTTATCTGTAATAGATAAATTCCTGAAAAAGTAAAATGCCTAATGTCTGTTGTGTTTTAGGTTGCAAAAGCGAAAAGGCATCTCATATCATATTTTTCCGGTGAGAATATTGACTGTTGATATTGATTCTTCACAAAAAATTACAGTTTCATATCTTTATGTTTGAAGCCTGAAATGTGGCAAAAGGTCGAAAAGTTCAAGGGGGCCGAATACTTTCCCAAGGCACTGTATTTCTACAAATTTGTCTGCACACTCAGCCATGTAAACTCATCTGTATTGGCTTCCATCAGGACCTAGACAGTAGCGTCCCGGGGTAGAAACTGCTTTTCTAGGCGGAAGCTCCAATGTAGCTTCCCCAGATAGAAACTCATTCTTGTGTCCAAAATAAAGGTAGAAAACATAAACGTATCTGACCATGTCTGACTGCTGGAATTTAGTGCTGTGTTGTTAGATAGCTATCTATTATTAGATAGTGGATGCAGTTTGCCTGGTAGCCAACAAATTAATCGGCTGTCAGTTGGAAAACATTATTTTAATTATTTTTAGATCTGATTCGACTGCAGATTCCACAATGGGATAGTTTAGTTGTCGCTTCAAATGTGTTGAAATAATAATATAAAAATGTACGATTTTAATATATTGCTCTCACTTTGTGCGATCAAAATAATAATAATAAAAAGCTCTATAATAGAGTGGATGCATTAGCCTACTTAATTATATTCTGAATATCTATGTTATATAAATTGGAGGAACTATTATGAACTTCTAGCAAGCTCATTTAAACCAAGTTGTAAATGCCGAAATCAAAGGAGGCCAAACAAATATGAAGCTACTAAATATAAATATAAAACTGCCAGTTAATGGCGGCAAGGCACTGTTCTATTGACATTACTGGTTAAAGTTCAACCTATTCTTTCAAAAACACAACTATATATTTAATAGCCACACAACTACACCGTTTAGACAATTGCAATTGTTCTGGTGTGGTGCTGTTTGGAACTATATTTTCATTTACTATAGAGCTTGGGGGCGTGACGTCACGGCTCTAGCGCTGCGCTGGCTGATGGGAAAAATCGCCATTTTGTGAGGCCACTTGATTTGTTTACTGTCATTGTTGTAACACGCCGAGGAGATGTTACTCATGGGAAGAACCTGTTGTGTTGTTGAATGTAATGTCCGTTCACACGTTCGACGGAGCTTAAAGATCGACAACGGACTTTATTTTTTATTGTTTTCCGGCCTGGAAACAGAATGGATTCGTGTCCAATGTATCCAAGCGAAGACGGATGGCCTGGATATCCAAAGACGCACGGACATACTCTGCAGACATCCCAAGTTCATTGAAAGTGTGTTCCAGGCATTTTCATTCAGGTACTGTAAGTGTACTTCACTTTGCAAATGACTGTGTTCTCCTTGTGTGAGGAGTAGTAATAGGTTCCTCTGCATGTTGTAACTTAGCACCATTCTGTAAACTGCTGCAAAGTGAGTAAGCTAAGTTAGGCAAGTTTAAAAAAAAAGTGTGCTGAATCAATCAATGTGATCCAAAACAAAGCACTCATCTATAAAACTAGAAGCACAAGAAATTCTTTATAAAACTTATAAGTATGTTTGCCACATGAGTTCAATTGGAACTGAAGCGTGAGAAACTGAAAATACATTCAATTAAAAATTGTGTGTACAACGTATTTGTTACTGTTAATGTTTCTTCATCAATTCAATTGCATTTTGTTACAATTCACTAACTTTATAATGAATTAACAAAGATTATTGCAATGGATTAAAATGAGCGCCCACTATTGATTGCCAATAATTTGTTTCAATATATATACTTTCGTCTCAGTATATATATTGAAACGAGCATATGAGATGGACAAGTCTCATCCAGACAGACTGGGCTCCAAACCTGCACCAGGGCTAACCTGGAAGTCACAGCCACATTATCAGAACGGCATGGGCGCAGACAACAGACATAATTTGAGAATCTGAGGGAGGCCAAAATGAACAAAACAACATGAACAAAGATGAGAGAGATGGAGTCCAAGGAGATGCAGAAGAAGAGGGATATGGGGGTATTTATTTGCTGTTCTAATGTCTTCCTTCGTGCATCTGAGGAGGTGTAGTTGATCCTATATCCCACTTCTGGATGGATCTTGCTGAAGTAACTGGGCAAAACCCAGTATGCTGGCACATCAGTCACGGTCTTTGTGCCACGAAATTGAACTGTTGCCTCAATCTTAAACAAGAGAGCATCTACATGAGTACAGGTCTCAGCTATCCCTGCCATGCAGGTACAATGGATACACTCCACCTTCCCAGGGCTACTAACAATGACCCAGGGATTTAGAAGAAGCTCATTCAACCTATGTGAGTGCATAACCTGTGTACATACAGAACAACAGTAGATGGAAAGAGCAGTTGGCACAAGTATCAGAGCCACCGGCAAATGTGTGGTGAGCTGGCATTTGCCCCAGTACTTTTTTAAAGTAGTGTGGTGCCGCCTCAAGGTTACACAGCAAAAACGTCAGTGTTAAATGAACACTCTCAGTTTTTATATAGGTCCAGTGGACCTACATACACACTGAAGAGTGTTAATTTAACACTTAGGGTGTTGATTTAACACTGACGTTTTTACTGTGTACTTGCGACTTATTGCCTGAAATCACTGTGGACATTTTTGAA
>JACXGM010009384.1:0-27597 GCA_016801145.1 Umbra pygmaea
GGTTACTTTTTTTAACTTAGATGTCAGCGTAGAGCCCTGAATCAGTGGTTACTTTTTTAACTTAGATGTCAGCGTAGAGCCCTGAATCAGTGGTTACTTTTTTAACTTAGATGTCAGCGTAGAGCCCTGAATCAGTGGTTACTTTGTGGAGGGGATTAAACCAATCTTAGATCCGCTTTGTCAAAGGGCATCTTCACCTGCTCCCACTTCTCCACCACTTCTCTCCTTACAAGGGGGAAGTAATGGTTGCCACTAGTTACAAAAGTAAATTCTGGTCAGACAGGAGCAGGTTGAGTTGTGTTTGTGCCCTGTGTGATCCTAATTTAACAATATAAAGCTCTGGAAAAAATTAAAAGACCACTGCAAAATCGCCAGTGTCTTTAGGTTTTCTATGTGCTTGGTTAAAATTAAAATAGTATTTTATTCCATAAACTACTGACAAAATTTGTCCCAAACTCTAAATAAAAATATTGTCATTTAGTGCCTTTATTTGGATAAAATGGTAACTTGTCAAAATAACAAGGTTCAGTGTGGATATACCTCGAATATTACAAAGAAAATTAGTACATATAACAACACAATACTACTGTGTTAACTTAGGATGAGTTCAGAAATCAATATTTGGTGGAATAATAATAATAATTGGCTTTCATGCTCTTGGCAGTTTCACATGTTGTTGGGTGACTTGCTGCCACACCTGGTGCACAAAGTCAATCAGCTAGGCTTTGTTTGATGGCTTGTGACAATCCATTATACACTTGATCACATTCTAATGGGGTTGATTTAAGAAAGAATTGCAGTGTTCTCTTAGTTTCTCTTTTTTTCCAGGTCTTTATGCAAGGAAGAAGTCCCCAAAAAAATGTTAAACTTGACAATTCATTATCTGCAAGGCAATTTAATATGGTTCTCTCACAAACAAAAATATTTGTAGCAGTTAGATTTAGTGTAAAATGTACAATTGGGGTAAGTGTTTGAACTGGTGTTATTTTAAAGTTTAGCAACTAGAAAGTTTAAAGAAGTTGATAAGGTGAATTGTTAGGTGAAATGGACAATAGGGAACAATGTCCTTGTGTCCACAAGGATAGAACCATGTGTCTTTTTTGTGTGTTTGTGTGTGCGTGTTTCTACATGCTAGGTGATTATTCGTGTGTACGGGAGGAGAAAGAATCAGCAGCAGTTTAACCTATCAATTTCCCTACTGACGTCATGTGACATTTAGAAGCTGCACTGATTGGGCTATATACGTCTCAGACACACAGTACTGGTTCCCCGAGAGACACGCACACTGGTATGAGAGGAAAGGTGTGGTACCTTTCATTGTTTAATTCCCGATCTTTGTTTCATATGGAAAGAGAATAAGGGAGGGATGGAGGAGGTTAAACTTTTCTTTTTACAATCGTTTAGAGTCAAATAATTGTATTAGAAATTAGATCCTGTTGGGAATATAAATATCTGATTCAAGAAATCCAGGTGCTACGTGTT
Organism: Umbra pygmaea; assembly: GCA_016801145.1. Classification (NCBI taxonomy): domain Eukaryota; kingdom Metazoa; phylum Chordata; class Actinopteri; order Esociformes; family Umbridae; genus Umbra; species Umbra pygmaea. The sequence goes on from JACXGM010009384.1 coordinate 1,483, forward strand.
GAGAGTGATGGAATATGATAATGACATGTTTCAAGCAGCTAGAGAATGGACATTTCCTCAGCCTGCCACGGGGAGCTTCTGCCTCTTTGTTTTGCAGAGCTTCTGACAGCTCGTTGCACACTGATATTAGTGAAGTGGGCTGTATTTGTGCTGATGACTAAATCGGGTTACACTTAATTTGCAGAGTCCAAAATTCCATCTGTAGGTGCTCTACAGATAGTTGGTTGATGATATGATTATCAACAAACTGTCAACAAACTATCTGTTGATTAGCAACTCATTTTGTAGTTTAAGGGTAGGGGTAAGTTTAGAATATGTTTTAGGGTAATGGTTAAGGTTAGGGTTAACATTAGGGGAAGGGTGAAGTTTAGGATTAGGGTTAGGTTTAGTAGATAGTTTGTTAAAATGTTGTTGATAGACTGCAGATAATCTGTAGAGCATCTACAGATACACTTTTTGGACTCTCAAAATAAAGTGTTACCCTAAATTGTAATGTAATATATTTATAAACCCCCAGTTAGTGGGATAAAATAAACAAGTATGCTCTGACTTGTTTATTTTTTTGTTCTTCATATGAAGTCAGTCTGAATAAAAACGTCTGCATAATGTCTTGAATGTACATTATAACGTAACCTGTCTGTGTCGCTTAATGTCTTGAATGTACATTATAACGTAACCTGTCTGTGTCGCTTAATGTCTTGAATGTACATTATAACGTAACCTGTCTGTGTTGCTAGTGCCCGTCCTTAGGGGAGTTCTATGAATCAGTCAAGAAATTGTCAGTGGACAGCTTATTCTACCTGTTTTTCTTGGCAAGACACTTTAGGCCAGATATGGTTAAATGTTTTTTTGCTCAAGGGACACATCAGGATTTTCAAGATAAATGCTGAGCTGCAAATTAGTTTATTAACTGACTATTTATTAGTCATAACTGACACGGTCATAAGCCCATAAACATTTCTACTTGAATTTAATCTTTGCTGGACAATTAAAATTGGGCTGGAGTCCCCCCCTTTTCCCCCTTTCCTCCCTACTTGCTGTGTTTTTGGACCGATTCACCCCAATAGAGATTTGATCTGTCATACAAGACTTTCAGAGCTTTGTGTCTGGAATAATGTTTTTACATAATACATGTTTATAAAAATTGAAATAGTCGAGTGTAACTGTCTGTGGTAGCATAAGCATTCAAGTATTCTTCTGACAAGATTTTGCTCACTGATAACTGTAGTGTGACCACACCGCAGCAGCTAAAGTGTTGCAGTCACACGGGTGGCCAGGTCACGGTGTGGTTAAGTTCAGAAGCCACTGGAAGTTTCAAGCTTGATTTCACCCCTAGATATTCGCGAGACTTCAATTAATTAGCAAGTTAGATTAATCCATCACCAAGATCTGTTTGCGTGATACAGTCTCGTAGCAAAATGTATCAATTCTTTTCCCCAATAATTCTGGTTAATGTGACTAGGCCCTCTGTCTTTCAGCCTCTATGTCTCAGCTTATGCCAGTAAGAATGATAGAAAAGGCTTGCTGTTACACACTGAGCCAACAACATGCACAGGCCAAAATATGCCAGGAATGTTTGCTAGGAATTGAATTTATAACACAAACACACACACTCACCACTTCAACTGGAGGATGTTTCACAAGACAGGACATGTAGAGGATTTGTCATTGCCGCGGTGTGTGTGTGTGTGTGTGTACATGTCTGCACATGTCCATGGCTCAGTGTCTGTTCCATGTTTATGTCCCTGCATACAATGCTTAACCTGGCGGTCTGTGCGGTGTAGTGTGCTAAGTCCCTGTCTACATCATGATTGTCACAGGTTCGACCCTGACTATGGGTTCTCTGACTTTCCCCGGGCCTCCTGCATGAGGCAGCGCAAATTGGCGTAGTGCTGCCCGGGATTTGGGTTCGATAAGTCAGATCATCTTTCCTGCCACGTCGCTCTCCAGTGACTCCTTGTGTCCACATTGGGTGCCTGATGGTTCAATCGCTGAAGTATAGTTGGTGAGCGCAATTATCCTGTGCATAATCTGACTAAAGGCTTCTGTGTTGGAAGAGAAGTGTGAAAAGAATCGGCGGCTGGGCGACATGGTTGGATGAACCATGTGCTCGCTCGCCTCTCGCCATCCCACAGATCTGTCCAAGGAGTTGCGGAGCTGCCAACAAGGCTGGGTTAGTGGGAATTGGGAAGGGAGGAAAATGGGGAAAACGAAAAAAAGAAATACAACTCTTAACCTGACTGATCGATCCCCAAAAAGGAATAAGTGATTTTAGACTCAGTTGGGAATATACAGTAGAATATCTTCTAGTTCGGGTTACTTTTAAATTCAGGCATTCCAGGTTATGGTTAGGCATCACTGCTAGGTGAAGTTCGGGGTATTTAGGTTATGTTTAGTGCTAGGAAATAGGGAACATGAATTTCTGGGTTTCCGGTTCCCACAAGGATAGAAAAATGTGTGTGTGCGCGCGTGTGTGTGTGCGCGCGTGTGCGGACATGTGTGTGTGCGTGTGCGCACGTGTGTGTGCGTGCACGCACATGTGCACGTGCGTGTGGGAGAGACCCGAGGGTTCTGTTCACCTGGACAGTTAAAGCTATAATTAATGGTCACACAGAAATAGCCCCTTAGATGTGGGGTGCACACTTGGTGGTCGGCTCGCTAGCCTGTCTGTTCCCGTTGTAACCAGGGAAACATCGTGGCGATGCTGTAATGAAACCAAGGCCTCTGGGAGAGGTGTGCGAGCGGGTGCCTAAGGGAGTGGATATAAACGTCCTAACGACCCAGAAGCATTCTTCCCCAGGAAGTACCACTCCCCCCGGGCCAATCAGGGCTAAGCTCCTGGATCAGAATCAAATCCTGTGGGTCCATTAGTCCCAACCTTTAACCTTTAATGACTCCTACCCTAGGGAGTTAGAAAAAAGAAATAGAGAGAGAGGGAGCAAAAAGGAGAGAGAGAGAGAGTGAGAGAGAGAGAGAGAGAGAGAGAGAGAGAACATGACGGAAAGAGAGAGAGAGAGAGATGGCTGTAGCTTCACAACACAAATATTTACAGTGTGGCCGCAAGTCTGTTTATGGTCCCTTTACGAGCTTGTTTTCCTCCAGAGTGCTCCATTGCTTTCTCTTTCTCCTTCCATCTCTCCTTCCTCCTCCAGAGGGTTCATTTTCAGCCCTTTTGGTGATGTTTCAGGCCTTTTGAAGTTCGGTGGTTGTCAGTGTGAATTGGAACAGTTCTGGAAGCTGCCGGAAACCTCTTTAAGCTTTTAGCCGCTCCGCTCTCCCATGCTGTTTATATCTGAGAGTGACTGAGAGGAGAAAGGAGCCAGCACTTAATAAGAGTTAGCGGTTCTAACGGGGACAAATGTGACACATGCTTCCATTTGACTTCCCTCTTCCTTGTCTGGTTCCATGGCTCTTCTTTGTGTGGCTCTCACTTCCTCTCACTCTGCGCGTCTGTCTCTGTCTGGAAAAATACATTTGTCTTTATATTGGAAATCCACTGACATTATTAAACCTGTTTTAAGCAATGTAAGTGAGACTGACCACGATGACCAGTTTTAACATATATTGTTTTTCTCTGATTTTGTCTTTTTCAGGAGGTGGAAATACTGGATATCAGTCAGATCAGGGATACTAGAACGGGCAAGTTTGCCAAACTACCAAAGGTTTGTAACTTGTGTGTTGCCTGTTTCTGAACGTTTTCTTATCAATATGAGGGACAGCAAAGTTGGTTGACCTTTAAAAAGTCCTACTTTTATTGATCCTAATCCTTAGTTTATGCCTAAGATTTATGATGAAACTTAATCTAGCCCTATGGCCTAGTCCTTACCACTAAAGCCATTAGTCAGATGTTTCTGAATTAACCACAGTTTGGGGATATTTGTGTCACTGCTATATAGTTGTAAACACACACACATCTTTGCAGGACATTAAGAGGGCATTGTAAGGGTGTATTTTAACTAATTTATGTCTGGTTGTTAACTCAGCCCTCAATGTTGCTGTGCTTCCGTAACTCCACCCAAATTCTATCCACGCCCATGGATGTTAGTAACTGATCCACATAAAGTCCAGATGGGCGTACCACCCTGGAGGCTTGTTGAACACAACAACAAACAAGCAGGTCATTCTGCCCTTGTTTAGACTAAAGGACCAATGGACGGCATCATTACTGTAATAGCGGGTTAGAAAATAGAATGAGTTAATATTCCCTTTTTCCTTCCTTAGCAAATGTGCTGAGGAGATAGATAGTAGGAATATTACAGATTGTAGTGAGAGTTGGATTGACCTTGTTGATAACTTAAAACCTTTATATCTGACTCTTTTTTATATTGTAGGGTGCACATTATATGCTAGGGCCCACAATTCGCTTGGCTTGAAAATGGATAGGTACAGTAGCTAGTCAATCATCACGAACCGCACACTGTAAGGGAATATAATCGGAGCTAGTCCTTCTAGAATTCTCAACTACTGGCAGCAACTCGAATTCAACTTTGGCCCGTGTAGGCTCAGACTCAGGATGCCACTCGTGGGTGCTAACTGTTCGGGGTGTGCCTCTATGCCGAACTCTGTTACCTTCTTCGGACGGCCTCAGAGAACTGCTAGGGTGTAAAACTCTCGACACAGGGAGACCAAGTTAGGGCTACTCAGATGCTCACTGTGTGTCTGTGTGTTAAGAGCAGACCCTATAATAAGCTAACATGTCCCCGGTACCTCCACCGCACATATACTGGGGAATAAACTTGGAATGTTGCAACAGAGCTAGTTTAAAGAAGGAACATTTACAATGCCTTGCGAAAGTATTCGGCCCCCTTGAACATTTCGACCTTTTGCCACATTTCAGGCTTCAAACCTAAAGATATAAAACTGAACTTTTTTGTGAAGAAGCAACAACAAGTGGGACACAATCTTGAAGTGGAACAAAATTTATTGGATATTTCAAACTTTTTTAACAAATAAAAAACTGAAAAATTGGGTGAGCAAAATGATTCAGCCCCTTTACTTTCAGTGCAGCAAACTCCAGAAATTCAGTTAGGATCTCTGAATGATCCAATGTTGACCTAAATGACTAATGATGATAAATAGAATCCACTTGTGTGAAATCAAGTCTCCGTATAAATGCACCTGCTCTGTGATATTCTCAGAGGTCCGTTGAAAGCACAGAGAGCATGAAGAACAAGGAACATACCAGGCAGGTCCGAGATACTGTTGTGGAGAAGTTTAAAGCCGGATTTGGATACAGAAAGATTTCCCAAGCTTTAAACATCCCACTGTGCACTGTGCATCCCACTGTCCCACTGTGCAAGGAGCACTGTGCAAGCGATAATATTGAAATGGAAGGAGTATCAGACCACTGCAAATCTACCAAGACCCGGCCGTCCCTCTAAACTTTCAGCTCATACAAGGAAGACTGATCAGAGATGCAGCCAAGAACACACCATCCCCACTGTCAAACATGGTGGTGACAGCATCATGGTTTGGGCCTGCTTTTCTTCAGCAGGGACAGGGAAGATGGCTAAAATTGATGGGAAGATGGATGGAGCCAAATACAAGACCATTCTGGAAGACATCCTGAAGGAGTCTGCAAAAGACCTGAGACTGGGACAGAGATTTGTCCTCCAACAAGACAATGATCCAAAACATAAAGCAAAATCTATAATGGAATGGTTCACAAATAAACATATTCAGGTGTTAGAATGGCCAAGTCAAAGTCCAGACCTGAATCCAATCGAGAATATGTGGAAAGAACTGAAAACTGCTGTTCACAAACGCTCTCCATCCAACCTCACTGAGCTCGAGCTGTTTTGCAAGGAGGAATGGGCAAAAATTTCAGTCTCTCGATGTGCAAAACTGATAGACATACCCCAAGCGACTTACAGCTGTAATCGCAGCAAAAGATGGCGCTACAAAGTATTAACTTAAGGGGGCTGAATAATTTTGCATGCCCAATTTCTCAGTTTTTTATTTTTTTTTAAAGTTTGAAATATCCAATAAATTTCGTTCCACTTCATGATTGTGTCCCACTTGTTGTTAATTCTTCACAAAAAATTACAGTTTCTTTGTTTGAAGCCTGAAATGTGGAAAAAGGTCGAAAAGTTCAAGGGGGCCGAATACTTTCGCAAGGCACTGTATTACAATTAAGTCATATACATCACAATACTTCAGCTAGACAATGAATCACAATACGAAGTATATATGTTATCCTTACTTCCTTCGGCCTAAACAGACTATGCAAATAATCTAAAAACATTCCTAACAACACAGCTATAACATAAAAAATCACAAGAGTATCAGTTAATGATTAACTTAAGTTAAACAAGACATTTTATGTTCAGTTATGCCCAGGCTAAAACAAACAGTAACCGTTATTGGCACATTTACATTAATTCAATGATACCCAGACATTTGGTCACCAACTTGGTGCAAACACAACTACAACAGGATAGGCTGCCCCACATTAACATTCATTCAAATGTCTCCTCTCATGGGGCGAGACATTTGTCTCATTGGTTCTCCCCAGATATCCTGGCTACCTGTAGAGTGAAGTGTAACATCTGGATAATTGTTGCATGTTTCATAATTCTTGACTTTATTGGACCCCCTAAAAAACACCAAACAACAATGTAATCGATCCAGCGACTGTCCTGTTCCTACGTGTTTGATCCAGTTCCTCTTCACCCTCGGTCTGTGTCAGTGTGGTTCTGTGAGTTTTTTTTTGGAGTTGACCCCCCCCCCCGTGTATCCGCTCCTCAGAGGAATCAATCTGTGCTGATAGGGGAGATAATGATGGAAGACACCAGCCAACAGCTTCCATGAATATTCATCCTAAAACACATTTTCTCACTCCACTACATTTCCAGTCTTTATGCATGGTGTTGATGTATCACAGGCACCAAACGGTCTGTTCAAACAGCAGCTTGTAAAAGCTATCAATACCACACAAGCATGACACCTACAAGTCTCTTCACAGTCCACAAGTCCATACTTAGGCTGGAAGTTGCACATTAGTAAACATTGTACTTGGAATACTCTGCCACCCAATGTAACTCAAGTCAGCAATAAAACCAAATTAAAACAAAGGAAAAAAGCAGACGCTCTTACAGTTACAGTATGGATGCCAATATTTTTTCTGCACTGGCCCACTGTGGAAATCAAACCCAGAACCTTGGCAAGGGAAGTTCCATGTTTAACTGACCACTAGTTTTAAAATGGCCACTGTTGGTCCAAAAAAGTTCCTGTAAATTGTGTGCCAATTTAACTCCCATGTCACCAAACAAGTCTCTTTTCAAATTGGAATTTCAAAGCTAGGTGTGATATTTATGTACAACATGTTGACAACGTTTTTTACAAAATCCAGTGTAAAATGTAGAGGTTTAACAAATTTATTTGATTGCAAAATTCCTAGGCTGGCGAACTGTCAGCATAAGCTGTCAAGGGCAACAGTGTGTGTGCATGCCTTCCCCTGTCTTTGTTCAGAGTCCAAAGGTGACAGAGCTATCCAACTGTCAAACAGAAACACATAATACAAACAGTCATTGTAAAGGAGGTGGGCAGAGGTCGTCCTCAAACATGCCGCCAAATCACTTTCTTCCAACTTTAACCTTAACCACAACAGTTTTTTTCTGCCTTTCTGTTTCTGTTTGAAACGACAACAAAAAGCAGCAAAAAACGAGTCAGACATACAGTGCACTATAAGTATATATAACTCCTTAAGTGACTCACGTTTTGTAGTTTTAGCAGTGTACTCCATCACATCAGATTTTAAATAAATAATGACTAATTGTTTAAAGTGCAAATAGACTTCAGGGAACTTACATCCATAAACTGTGTGTCATGTTGGAATTAAAGCCACTTTGTACCCCTTCCTTTTAGGACTTTTATAGTAATTGTAGAAATTAACAATCTTTTTGCCATATCTAATAATTGGATTCAAATCCTTTGCATGTGTTTGCTTGAAGTTTGCACGGACACCATGAAATGCTGTATTTTCCCTGAAGATGCTCTGCCAGTAGTGTAGTCATCTACAGTTCAGTTCTTTTGCCCTTTGTCATGTCTGCAGCGAGTGAAATAAACACTAATGTGGTATTAGTTTAGCTGACTGACTTCGTCTAGAAAATCACAATAACCTGTTCCAGAGCTCTGCAGTCTTATTTTATTTACTGTTCCCCTTTCCCAGGAACACCGTACTTTCTAGCTAGGGTACTTCTCTCCCCTGAAGTCATACAGTATGTGTTTAGCGTGTTGTACCGTACGTGTTTAGCGTGTTGTATTTTCTTCTGTAGGAGCTGCGTGTCCGAGAGGTGCTGGGGCTAGGTAAACCAGGTGAAGTGGGCGTTAATGTGGAAGCGAAGCTGGTTACAGTCGTTCACGGAATCGACCTGGTCAATGTCTCCTTCCTCAATCTCCAGGCCATGAATGAGGAAACAGCCAAGGTTACAATAAGAGTGTCTCTTCTTTCCTCAATAACTCCTGTCATCCATTCATTTGTTTGTCCATTTTCTTGTCTCCTCTGTTCTTTAAAAGGATCTCTCCCTCTTTGCACATCTCCATTTTGTTTATAATAAGCTGTTCTCTTGTTACTGTAGGCTCTCTCTCTCTCTCTCTCTCTCAGACAATTGCCCCCCCACCACACACACACAATTCCTTCATTGATGCACTATTTGCCCTGGTCTGTGGTGACTTGAGTCGCTTTACTGATTGTGTTTGTTTATGGAACTGTGTGGCCAGTTTTACAATTATATGTGTGTGTGTGTATGTACATAGGTTCTTAAAAATCATTGTTCCATGTGCGTTCAGGTGTGGACCGATGAGCTCTTTAAACTAGCCACAAACATTCTTTCCCAGAATGCATCGCGGAACACCTTTCTCCTCAAAGCGTAAGTTGTGTGTGTGCGTATGTTTGTGAATTTTATTCATTCTGAATTCTCCAGACAGTGATCATATTAATGACCTTATTCTCCCTCACATTCTCTGTTAGGTTCACCAAGATCAAGTTGCAGGTTAATCAAGATGGAAAGATTCCAGTGAAGAAGTGAGACACACACTTCTCATTTTACTGACACAGATTATACTTACTATTTTCTACTTACTACTCCACTTTCATTTTCTGTCTCCCTGGACTCTCTCTCTTCCTCTCTGTCAACACGTGTTAGTGTAACTGAAATATAGCCACTTTAGCCCTGTCTCCAAAGTAACCTAACCATGTTGTTTTTTAATGTCATTATTACACCAAATTTAGTTTGAATGAGGGCCTTCTATTCCTCTGTTTGATTCAATTACAGTGCTTTCTTGTCTGAACAAAAGCTTATTGTTTTGAGTAAACAGAAATGTTGAAGTAATGTCCCTCTTCTTTCCATCGTTGCTTCTCTCTACCTTCCCTCTCTCTTCCTGCATTTCTTCTGAATCTCTCCATCTCTTTTTCTCTCCCCTTACACTCCCAGTATCCTCAAAATGTTTTCTGATAAGAAGCGAGTGGAAACGGCGCTGGAACAATGCGGTCTGGTGACTAACAGGGTAATCAGTCAATTCATTTTTAAATCTTCCTTTCCGAGTTATTAATTGTATTATATGAGGCTGCAATGGCTCAGTGGGTCAAGTAGGTTGTCTAGCAACCGGAAGGTTGGTGGTTTGATCCCCGGGTCCTCTTGATCAAGCATCGAGGTGTCCATGAGCAAGACACCTAACCCCAGCTCCTCCCGATGAGCTGGCTGGCGCTTTGCATGGCTGAAACCGCCGTCGCTGTATGAATGTGTGAAATAATCGATGAATGTGAGGCAATGTAAAGTGCTTTGGTGGCCATTGGTCAGAAAAATGCGCTATATAAATGCAGTCCATTTAACATTTTATTTTTGAATCACACTCCTTTGTTTGTAACTGTTGTAGGGTAATCAGTCCTTTGTCAATCTTTAATCAAATACTTCCATTCATAGTTATCAATTGTTTTTTAATGTATGGTTATTTTTAGAACAGTGGTCTGGCTGCCAACTATAATCAATACACTTCACGTCTAATTTGTCTATCAATCATGCCAGTTTATATAACGGCCACAAATTAAAATCTGTTGTGTAACAGTCTGAATGTAAGGTTAGTTTTAAGCCTAAGTTTAGCAGTGCCGTTTTAAAATGATACATGTTAGTAAATGTTTAGCCATAACTAAAATGTTTTGGCTGTTTCAACTGTTGACAACCGGTCTATCGCTGCCATCAGTAAAAACACTGTTGGGTAAAGCAAAATTTAGATGCTGACATTGTGTCACTTTCACATTCCACCCATTTATCTTCAAGAATAAGACTGGATGGGTAGGCAAGCTGATCCTAGAGCTGTACCTGGAATGAACTTCACCCCGGCACAATAGTCTAGACATAATATAGAGCTGCGTTTGTCATGAATGACTCCCTGTTCCCTTCAAAGTACACTTCTTTTAACGGCGCATATCTGACTCTGGTTTGAAGTAACGAGGAGGCCAGCTGGGATGATGTGAGTCATGGTTTTTGGAGCGGCATCATGTGAAAGGGTCAAAGTTCAAGCCCATTTCCTCCCATATCACGTGGGTATGCCTCTTTGTTGACCTCTATCCATTTCTCCCTGTGAAAACACACTCAGTCATGGGCAAACACACATCCACCAATGCCTTTAGCAACATTGTGTATTGCCATGGTAACTCTAACAATTACATGTTGTCTGTGCCGCTGCTGTCCTGTTCTGCCCCCTGCTGGTAGGAAAAACAAACAACCTATAAGTGAAAGTGGAACATTCTCATTCCCAATGAACCTGCTACACAACAAGCACTAGCTTAGCCTGCTTTGAAATCAATACATCATTGCACTTGTGTCAGGTCCGAGCTCCAGAACTGGCCCAGTTATATTCTCTATGATTGATCATTCGGTATAAAAACGAATTCAGCTGGTTACTTGTGTGGCATGGGGAATGTCATTTTGACACAAAGTAGGTGGCAAGGTGGTGCTTGTAGTGCTTCTAAAATATAACCCTCAACATAAAGTAATAACATGGACAATGGTTCCTGCTTTAAATTCCTGATTGTTGGTAAATAAAAATGATCAGTTTACATACCAATGGTTAAACCTTGTACACTGTGTGCACAATTATTATATTATTATTAAGTCAGTATTTTGACCATATCATCATTATTATGCATTATGTTTCAACTCCAAGCTCCATAAACTGGAGTGCTTTTTGAATTGAAGCATATCAGTTGATTGTATTTGTGTAATGAGGGAGGGTGTGGCCTAAGCAGATGAACACCCTATATTAAGGTGTGCATAATTATTAGACAGCTTCTGTTCCTCAGGCAAAATGGGCCAAAAAAGAGATTTAACTGTCTCACAAAAGTCAAAAATTGTAAAAAGTCACAAAAAATGTGTTGAGAAAATGCAAATTAACTGGCAAAGATTTGAGAAGACTCAAACGTGAAGCTACCAGGAACACATTATCCTCCAGTGGTGTCTGGACTCAGACACCAGCAAGGTGAAGGTGTGGGCTAGTATTATTAAAGATGAGCGAGTTGGACCTGGACTCAAACTAAACTCCCAAACCTACTGCCAATTTTTAGAAGACACTTTCTTCAAGCAGTGGTACAGGAAAGTCTGGATCTTTGGACAAGGCTCCATCGCATGCATCGAAGTACTCCACTGTGTGGCTAGCCAGTGCATAAAGTTGAAAGAATAATGGCCCCCTTCCTCACCTGACCTAAACCCTATTGAGGACGTGTGGTTCTAATAGTTGCCCAACTATTGTGCACACATTGAAATGTTGGATTGACCGAGAGCACTCTAGTTGTTCCATAATAATATTAATCCTCAAGAATACAAAATGCCTAATAATTGTGCACACAGTGTATAAAACAGTGAAATGGCACAGACCTTTTGTTCATTGCTAGAAGGTAGAAAAACTAGAAAAATTTGAAATATATACGTTTACAGTGTAGTGGTAACAATAATGATAACTTCACAGCAGAAATGTGAAATATACATTTACAATGCAGTGGTAACAATAATGATAACTTCACAGAAATGTGAAATATATACGTTTACAGTGTAGTGGTAACAATGATAACTTCACAGAAATGTGAAATATATACGTTTACAGTATAGTGGTAACAATAATGATAACTTCCCAGAAATGTGAAATATATACGTTTACAGTGTAGTGGTAACAATAATGATAACTTCACAGTGTCCTGGGATTAGGGCCTTGCTCAGGGGTTCAACAAGTTCTCAGATCATTTCAATTACTCTCTTTTCTGTCTGGCCCTGGATTCTAATGGATGGTCTAGAAGGTTCAACTCTTAGGCTACTCTACCTAAATCACATTACTCTTTGGTCATGTAGCAGATGCCCTTTGGTGGAACTGGATTACACATTATCCCGAGTGATTTACAGACTTCTAAACATGTAGATGTAGATTCAAATGGATAATATCTATATTTTTCCAGGTGGAAGGCATTAAACCAGATGAATTTACATGGGATATGTTCCAGAGCTTTCTCCACAGCCTCTGCCTACGACCAGAGATAGAACGCATCTTTGTGGAGCTGTGAGTGGCACAGACACACTCACAACTCATTATCATACACACACAAACAGTCCCACAATTAGTGGATGTATAAAACCTCTGCCATACAGGATTTAGACATTCTCTGAGATGTACACCTGCAACACCTCATTACCTACGCCTATCAAGCTCTAAAGTAACAAATCCAACATTATCTCTCTCTTTCCCTCTTTTCCCTCCTATCTTCCCAAGTGGCTCTAAGGGGAAGCCATTTCTCTCCCTGGACCAGTTGACAGACTTTATAAACCGCCGCCAGAGAGACTCGCGTCTCAACGAGGTGCTTTACCCTCCTCTAAAGAGGGAACAAATCCGACAGCTCATGGAGAAATACGAGAGCAACGCCAGCCAGCTGGAGAGAGGTGAGGGGTTGTGTTTAGTTTTACCGTAACATCCGTTCGCTCATTCATATGGCCTTCCTGGCCTCGCCCTCTGGTCCCTATTTGTTAAATAATGTTGAAATGTGCTTTTAAAGTTTGATTCAAAGTGTCTGAAATCGTTTAGCATTGTTTTCTGTTGAGACTACTAACTTAAATGTTGTCTGAACATTTATCTCTGTTGCTCAACATCAATTCAAATGGCTTTATTGGCACATGGGATATCTGTTTATATTGCCAAAGCAAGTGTGGGGAAGAAAAGCAAAAATATAAATATATATGAAAATAAAAATACACAACAGTAAATTAATGTTTTCAAAATGATAAAGGCATTTCAGTTGTTGATATAATATTAGCTCTGTATTTGACTCTGTCACTCTCACTCAATATCTCCTCTCAGACCAAATTAGTCTGATGGGGTTCACCAGGTATCTAGGAGGAGAGGAGAATACCATTGTCCCTCCAGAAAGGCTGGACATTATAGATGACATGACCCAGCCGCTGGCACACTACTTCATCAACTCATCACACAACACCTACCTCACAGGTAGACACAAACGGCAGGGGACAGATCAATCACGCATCAAAGTGCATGTTGGCACTACGAAACCTCAAAGTTAATCAAAAAACACACCGTTTACTTCTCTCCCCTCCCCTTCAAGTTGGTCAGCTGACCGGTCTGTCATCGGTGGAGATGTATCGGCAGGTGTTGCTGACCGGGTGTCGTTGTATCGAGCTGGACTGTTGGAAAGGGCGGCCGCACGACGATGAACCCTACATCACGCACGGCTTCACCATGACCACTGAGATACCCTTCAAGGTTTGTGTTAACGCTTCTACATTTTACACATGAACATTCTGAAAGCACACTTGAGTAATTGACTACCGGTACTTCTGAGCAGAACCAGTCAGTCTTTGAAAATTTCAGTTTTGGTGAAAACATTCTCTTGATTTTTGTTTTTCTTATGTTTTTGTCTGATAAAATTTTTTCCATCTCATTCTGTCTCTTTTCTTAGGAGGTAATTGAAGCAATAGCAGAGAGTGCCTTTAAGGCCTCTCCATATCCTCTCATCCTGTCCTTCGAAAACCACGTTGACTCGTAAGTGAAGCATGGTTAGATGAGCATGGCTTGTTTAAAAAAAAAATGTAAAAGATATATTAAATTCACCCCCCACTTTCTCGGAAAGAAGGAGTGGGAAAATAAAGGTACTTTTAAATTATTTATTTTTGCTCAGTGCAAAACAACAGGCGAAGATGGCAGAGTATTGTCGAACTATCTTTGGCGACGCCCTCCTGATTGATCCACTGGAGAAATACCCGGTATGACTAGCGAGAGGTTGGAGGTTAAAGTTTGGGAAAGCATGCTTTACCCTCATAATGTGTTCTGTATGACTATCTCAGAAAGTGCTTTGCCTGAGCTATTCATTTAGATGCACCTAGATCAGCTCAGTATTGACATACTGTGTGGTATCCCATTGAACAGCTGCTTCCAGGTCAGGCTTTACCGTCGCCCCAGGAGTTGATGGGCAAGATTCTGATAAAGAACAAGAAGAAGCATAAACACCCCCGAGCCTCCAGCGGGGGAAGCTGTCGGAGGAGGCTAGGAGAGACGGATCCTGTGGACATGGCCTCTTCACCACCTCAAGGTATATAGTATAGTACACACAGTATATACACTGCTAAAAGAAATTAAGGGAACACTCAAATTACACATCTGGTCTCAATGCCCGTAACATACAGTCGTATGCAAAGGTTTAGGCACCCCTGACAATTTCCATGATTTTCATTTATAAATAATAAATGATTTGGTGTTTGGGTCAGCAATTCCATTTTGGACAGTAATATATAATATAACTGAAGGACAAACTGTAATATTTTAGTAGTAAAATGAGGTTAATTAGATGTGCAATAGCATCAAAATTAAATTAGACAGGTGCATAAATTTGGGCACCCTTGTCATTTTGTTGATTTGAATACCTGTAACTACCTAGCACTGATTAATTGGAATACAATTGGTTTGGTGAGCTCATTAAGCCTTGAACTTCATAGACAGGTGCATCCAATCATGAGAAAAGGTATTTAAGGTGGCCAATTGCAAGTTGTTGTTCTATTTGACTCTCATCTGAGGAGTGGCAACATGGGGGCCTCAAATCAACTCTCAAATGACCTGAAAACAAAGATTGTTCAACATTATGGTTTAGGGGAAGGCCACAAAAAGCTATTGCAGTGATTTAAACTGTCAGTGTACACTGTGAGGAACATAGTGAGGAAATGGAAGACCACAGGCACAGTTCTTGTTAAGGCCAGAAGTGGCAGGCCAAGTAAAATATCGGAGAGACAAAGGATGGTGAGAATGGTCAAAAACAGCCCACAGACCACCTCCAAAGAACTACAACATCATCTTGCTGTAGATGGTGTCACTGACTGTGCATTGTTCAACAGTTCAGTGCACTTTTCACAAGGCAAGTTTATTTATATAGCACATTTCATACACAATGGCAATTCAAGGTGTTTTACATAAACAGGAAAACATAAAAATTTTAAACAGATTAAAGATCAAATTAAAGCAATTAAAACAAAAAAATATTAGAAAAATAGTATAGTTTAAGAAATTAAAGAGACTGAACGAACCATATAAAATATAGTGCAATCAGTTCGGACTTAGCACAGTGTTCATTCAGTAAATGCGTAGCTAAACAGATGTCTTTTGAGTCTGGATTTTTCAAGGTGACTACTGTTGGAGCACATTTGATCTCCTCTGGGAGCAGTTTCCAGCGGCGACTGGCATAGTAGCTAAAAGCTGATTCTCCGCGTTGAGTGAATCCTTGGTATTTTTAGCTGATGTAATCCTGATGATCTGAGTGGTCTGTTGGGTTTTTACTCAATGAGCATATCTGCAATGTATTTAGGTCCTAGGCCATTGAGTGATTTATATACCAGTAATAATACTTTTAAAGTCTATCCTAAATGTGACTGGGAGCCAGTGTGTAGAGACTTGAGGACCGGCGTGTTATGCTCATATTTCCTGGTTCTGCTTAGAATCCTGGCCGCAGCATTCTGTATGAGCTGTAGCTGTCAGAATTGTCCTGTATTTGACTCCATCCATCTTCCCATCAACTTTAGCCATCTTCCCTGTCCCTGCTGAAGAGAAGCAGGCCCAAATCATGATGGTGCCACCACCATGTTTGACAGTGGGGATGGTGTGTTCAGGGTGATGAGCTGTGTTGCTTTTACGAGAAACATAATGTTTTGCATTGTTGCCAATAAGTTTGATTTTGGTTTAATCTGACCAGAGCACCTTCTTCCACATGTTTGGTGTGTCTCCCAGGTGGCTTGTGGCAAACTTTAAACTACACTTTTTATGGATGTCTTTCAGAAATGGCTTTCTTCTTGCCACTCTTCCGTAAAGGGCAGATTTGTGCAGTATACGACTGATTGTTGTCCTATGGATAGACTCGCCCACCTCAGCTGTAGATCTCTGCAGTTCATCCAGAGTGATCATGGGCCTCTTGGCTGCATCTCTGATCAGTCTTCTCCTTGTATGAGCTGAAAGTTTAGAGGGATGGCCGGGTCTTGGTAGATTTGCAGTGGTCTGATTCTCCTTCCATTTCAATATTATTGCTTGCACAGTGCTCCTTGGGATGTTTAAAGCTTGGGAAATCTTTCTGTATCCAAATCCGGCTTTAAACTTCTCCACAACAGTATCTCGGACCTGCTTGGTGTGTTCCTTGTTCTTCATGATGCTCTCTGTGCTTTCAACGGACCTCTGAGACTATCACAGAGCAGGTGCATTTATAGGGTGACTTG
Organism: Umbra pygmaea; assembly: GCA_016801145.1. Taxonomy (NCBI): domain Eukaryota; kingdom Metazoa; phylum Chordata; class Actinopteri; order Esociformes; family Umbridae; genus Umbra; species Umbra pygmaea. Next base: position 18,228 of record JACXGM010009384.1, read on the forward strand.
ATTACACACAGGTGGATTCTATTTATCATCATTAGTCATTTAGGTCAACATTGGATCATTCAGAGATCCTCACTGAACTTCTGGAGAGAGTTTTCTGCACTGAAAGTAAAGGGACTGAATAATTTAGCTTGCCCAATTTGTCAGTTTTTTATTTGTTGAAAAATGTTGAAATATCCAATAAATTTCGTTCCACTTCATGATTGTGTCCCACTCGTTGTTGCTTCTTCACAAAAAATTACAGTTTTATATCTTTATGTTTGAAGCCTGAAATGTGGCAAAAGGTCGAAATGTTTAAGGGGGCCGAATACTTTTCCAAGGCACTGTAATGTGACTCTGTAGTGTGTATGGCCCCCACGTGCCTGTATGCACTCCCAACAACATCTGGGCATGCTCCTAATGAGACGGCGGATGGTGTCCTGGCGATCTCCTCCCAGACCTGTTTGGGGCATCAGTGAGCTCTTAGACAGTCTGTGGTACTACTTGTCAGCGCCAGATGCACCAATTCGTAATGTCTCAGAGGTTCTCAGTTGGATTCAGGTCTAGGGAACATGATGGCCATTCAATGGCATCAATGCCTTCATTATCCAGGAACTGCCTACACACTCTGGCCATATGAGGCCAGGCATTGTCTCGCACCTTCATGATTGTGTTTCTGACAGTTTGGTCAGAAACATGCACTCCAGTTGCTCGCTGGAGGTAATTTTGTAGGGCTCTGGCAGTGATCCTCCTGTTCCTCCTCACACAAAGGAGTAGATACCGGTCCTGCTGCTGGGTTGATGCTCTTTTGGCCCTGTCCATGTTTCCTTGTGCAACAGACCATCTCCTGGTATCTCATTTATCTCCTGGTATCTCATTTATCTCCTGGTATCTCATTTATCTCCTGGTATCTCATTTATCTCCTGGTATCTCATTTATCTCCTGGTATCTCATTAATCTCCTGGTATCTCATTAATCTCCTGGTATGTCCTTTATGCTCTTTAAACTGTACTGGGAGACACAGCATACTTTCTTGCGGTGGCACATATGGATGTGCCATGCTGGAGTAGCTTGACTACCTGTGCAACCTGAATGGGCTGCAGGAACCACCTCATGCTACCAGTAGTAGGAGTGTAACAGTATATGATTTTCAGGGTATGATGACTGTCACAAATAATATTCTTATATTGCGGTGTCACTGTATTATAACAAATAAAATTTTATATGTATAAAATGTTTGATTAACACACAGAGACATACAATATAAGGCCAAAAGTATGTGGACACCAGAGTTGGATAAGTTACTTTTTAAAAGTTACTTTTACAATTGTAAATGTAATTGGATTTGAGTAATCAGATTACTTTTAACAAATGTAAAAGTAACTTGTTACCCAACTCTGGTGGACACCTCTACTAATTATTTAGTTCAGGTTTCAGCTACAATTTATTCACAGGTGCATAAAATCCAGCACACATTGGCAGTACAATCGATCATACTGAATAGCTGTGACTCTAAATGTGGCACTGTTATTGGATGCCAACTTTGCCACAAGTCAGTGTAAAGCATTTAGCCACTGGACTCAGAAGCAGTGGAAACGTGTTCTCTGGAGTGATGATTCAAAATATGGCTTCTGATGGACAAATCTGGATGTGGCAGATGCCAAGAGAATGCTACCTACCAGAATGGATAGTGCATACTTTAGTGTTAGGTTACTGAAGGGATAATGGTCTGGTCCAGGTTGACACACTTCACTCTGTTTCTCTGTGTGTCATTCTCTCATAAACACACACACAAACGCTAAGCTCAGCCCCATTTTTAGGGGCATACATACTGCATAACAATGTGGATTTGTAATAATGAAGCAATCTGCTATCATCGGGCTGTGATTCTTAAAAGCAGTCCTCCTACATTACTTTCAGCTCGCAAAGCATGCAGACCTCAATCTTTGTGCAAGTCATGTGCTGTTATGCAAATTTGCCTGACCAATAAACATTACATGCTATTGAACTTGGATAAAACGACCCGGAACGATCTAGTAAAATAACTCAAACGGCGCCTAGGCCTAAAAATGTCAACACATGCCGATCTTCGATTTTCTCTATTTCTCTCTTGCTTCCAAGTAAGGATAGGCCAAAACCACTATTTATGGAACAAGTACAGAGTGTTTCATTTCGGGTATGTATCGATACAAGTACTTTAAAAAACTAGCCAAATGTCACATTCATCAAGCTAAAATCAGCTATTTCTTAGATGTTGACCAGCCAATTAAAATATAGAAAAGTAAATGTTCTTACATATCCAGAAGAAAATCATTTACATTGCAGGTCAAGAATGTTTAATATTTATTACAAATGTCAATAGTTTACGTCTCCTTACATAATTAGCTAAAAGTGAATGCGCATAGCCGCATGTTTGTGTTTGCATTTGCACTAAGCATTGCAGATGTTTTGTGTAAGATGAGAATGTCTGTTTGAAGTGACTTTCTCCAAACAGGGATAATGACCTAATCATATAATATTCTGTTGAGGTATTTAATCGTTTTACTATAATTGGTACAAATTTAAAGCTGTACTCTCACTGTAATCTATTGAACTAAATATAAATAGGCTATAGCCTACATCGTATTTCTTTAAGTTACATTTCTCAACGTTAGCATGTCAGAACTTCCACTATTTTGTTCACCCAGAAGTGTTGCAAACTACCGACATTTGTCTTTCCTTCCCAAAGGTTTATTATTAATTCATGCGACACTACAGTATTGCAGTGACTAGCCTAATAACTTGCAGCCTTCGTTGTGTCCTGTACTTAAATGTGCGAATTTCCTTGAGGATGTTACAAATATTAGGCTACATTAAATGTGGAGAAAGTATGAGTACTTATGCCCAGTATCGGGCCAAGTACTGGTATCGGTATCGGCCCATCTCTACTTCCAAGTGCACCAAACATAATCCAGGAAACAGCAACAGATATATGTTTGAAATATAGCTGAGTGAGCATTACATTGATTACATTTATTGAAATCAGCTTAACTTCTTATGCAATCCCTTGCTTTGTCCATTCTCCCTGGGCCATCCAAACTATACTTACTGAATAATCATGTACCAGTATATGTAGCACTGCTAAACAACTACGTTTGCATCTAGCAAAAACACTATTCTGTATGTGGTTTATCTAAAGAACAGGGTAGAGCTATCGCGAGTGCAGTATCAACTGGAGACAAAAGGTCTGTGCATATGAATGCGTTTGAATACAACTTTGTGAAATAACGTTACTTTGGGTGAAAAACAAATTTTCTTTCACAAAGAAAAATCCCAAAATCATTTTGGTACATAAAACCTGTCTGCTTTTAAGTTAGCTTGTGCGCTACTTCCTGCTTTTAATCTGCAAAGCGTTCAACTTGTAAAAAACGAAATGCATACTTATTTTTCTAAATTCACACTTTGCTCTGTCAATAGTATATTCTCAATCAGGGAGGATATCAGATTAAGAATATATAATTAATAGACCAATGGTATGTTGTGTTTAAAACTGTTGAAATATGAAGACTGCATTTTTTGACATCTCACTAGCTCTGTGCTGGAAAAGAATCACATGATATGATTTTAATTTCAAATCGCCATAAACTCAGAAAAAGTATGTTTGAACCACACAACTGACATTTCTCATACAAACTGTATATTTTATGTACCAAAAGCTGTTGAGCTTCACTATTTTGTGGTTTTCTATGCGAATAAACATTTGTTTTTCATGCAAATTATCGTTATTTCACAAAGTTGCATTCCAACCATTTAGGAACATTTTTGTCAGTGTTTCCCTTTAAATCTTGCGCGAATCAGTTACAGAAAGTAGCTTCGGTTTAAATAGGATGGTGCTTGATATTTGGGTACAGACACAAGGTTTTCAGTGGCACCAATGGGCACACTTGACAACTGCCGGTGCAAGCTGTTTTGACTGTCAAATCAGAGGATCAAAGTGTGTGATGTGAGACAGTTTAGGAGAGTCATCAGCTTGGAAAATCTTCATCAGAGAGCAAAATGAAAATATTAACAAAGCACTACATACATTACCCCCAAAAAATAGCACAGATACTACACTACAGGTCCTTTACTATTATTGACAACATAGATTATTAATAATTAGGGCTGAACGATGTTGTGTTTTAGCATGGACATCGCGATGTGCGCATGTGCGATTGTCACATCGCCGGAACATGCGATGTGAAGACGGGTAGCACCCAATGACAGTATAGGTAGCACCACAGTTTACACAAATTTGTTGTATGGTTTGTTGCTGGGATGACATGCATGCCTGCACAGTGATTGGTTCGCTGTGATTGGTTGTTGTGCCGCTGCTCACAGCCAACATTCTCTGTCACTGGCAGACCTGTACTAGCGAAAGATGAGATACGAAGAGAATACGCATTACGCAGGAAATAAAGGATGGTTTCGTACCAAAAATAAGGTAAAAATCTTTGGGACTATTTCGGCTACAAAAAAATAGGATGACCAAAAACAGGTACTTTGTGAGGAGTGTTATAAAGTTGTGTCAACAAAACAAGGGAAAACAACCCATTTGTCTGATCACTTAAAACGGCCCCACAAAGCTCTTCACGACGAGTACAAAATCTAATCTCGGATGTCAATCAAAACAAAACACTATTTGCGATGCCTTTGCCAGTGTGACACCTTACCAGAAAGGCTGTCAACGACAGAAAGATATAACAAACGCAATAACGTTTCATATCGTAAAGATATGTTGCAATTACACGCCGTCGCATTTACTTATCCATGATTATGATGATGACCAACACTGTTTTACTTTGGCACGTTGGCTAAAAAAAGTTGACTTAAAAACAAAAGATTGTGAAACAAAATGCTTATAAGTTCTATTATAAAAAATATATTTTTTCAGTTATATTTTTATAAACCAATCGGGGGTTGGTGTAAAGCTGCTGTTTTATAAATAAAATGTGTACTGCTTTACTGTTTACAGAGCATGAAGCTTGTTTATTAGTGAAATTATTAGTATCATGGAATGGTAATTATTGACTGTAGCCTACATTGATGGCTTGCAATATCGCAATATATATCGTTGGGAAACAAAATATCGCAATGTAATTTATTTCCAATATCGTGCAGCCCTAGTAATAATCTTGTTTTTTTTTTCTCATTACTGTCAATTTTCTGTAGGCCTGAAGCACGTTGTAAACATATTAGTACTGTTAAACCTATTGCACTGCTGCACTTATGTAAATGAACAAATTAACATAGACTTTGCCAATCGTAATGTTGCCTCTGTGCTTAACTCTGTTGTGAGTGGTGACATAACTTTAGCCTACATTTATAGACCTAATGAGTCTTTTCAAAACTTGGAAACATTTATTTTATCTGGCTGTGATCTTTATGATGGGGAGTTAGTTTATTATCCTACTATATACTCTATTTTCACCTACATCTATCTCTGCCTGTTCCATGGGATGATGTGCACGGAGATGGGACTTCAGCTTTCAAGTGTTCCCCGTCTGAGCCAACACTTTTTCCGACATTCTTTGCACATCGGGTAACCATCAGCATTGATGGTGTCTCATGGGTCTTTAAAATATCGAAAGTATTCCCACATCACAGACTTTAGTCGCTGAGGTTCAGGCTTCGACTGTCATTTTCGTGCACTTTGCACTTTGACATGCCTTTCTTGCATGTGGCATTTCTGGTGGTAAAATAAAAGCAGAGGATGTCTCAATTTAGAGATTTTAATTTGAGTTTATATGATGCTGTGAAAATGTAGCTGTCTCTCTTAAATGAACTGATATATTTGAATAAAAAAGTCACACTGGTATGACAAACATCTGTTTTTAAAACCGTGGTAAACCGTGAAACCTTGAAACCATTGCATCCTTAACCAGTACTGACAAGGACACTGGCAAAACACAAAACTGCAGAAGAATCAGTCAGGATAAATGAGAAGAGGGCCATCACACGTGATATAGTGTAGTACACACGTGATATAGTGTAGTACACACGTGATATAGTGTAGTACACACTAGATATAGTGTAGTACACACTAGATATAGTGTAGTACACACTAGATATAGTGTAGTACACACTAGATCTAGTGTAGTACACACTAGATCTAGTGTAGTACACACTAGATCTAGTGTAGTACACACTAGATCTAGTGTAGTACACACTAGATCTAGTGTAGTACACACTAGATCTAGTTTAGTACACACTAGATCTAGTGTAGTACAAGGTAACAAGGTATCAACCCCCTGAATGGAATCCCTCACAACAGCACAAATATGCAAAACGTGTTGTGTCAAGCACACCTGATGCAACTAGTCAAGGGCTTCATTAGTTGCTGCAGGTGATGATGAACTGGCTGCATAAAATACCTGAACTGGCTAGGGGTTTGTTGAGTGTCACGTTTGACAAAAGAATGATATAAAATGTTGAGAGAAGAGATCATTGCCCTTCGCAAACAAGGAAGAGGATACAAATGTATAGCAAAGGCACTGAATGTTCCCAGAGACACTGCTGGAAGCATAGTTTGCAAGTTCAAATTTAAGAGAACAGTGGTTACACTACCTGGACAGGGCAGAAAAAGGAAGATATCAACAGCTGCAACCAGATTTCTGCAATGGCAGGTTGTGAAAAACGCTCTACTAAGTATTAAAGATGCTTACAATGAAGGGGTTGAATAATTGTGAGACTGGAGAAGTCATTATCATTTGCATTTACAGTTGAATTTCTGTAAAACACTTGGTGCATTTGTTGTTTTGAGCTATTTCAATTGCTATTGTTTTATTTGTTCATTCTAAACAACAGTCTGTACATTTTGACAAACCTGATTTGCAATGGTGGTTGAATAATTTTGATTACAGTTCACATGGTATATAGTATAGTAAATTGTATATAGTATACTAACAAGGTATATAGTTTAGTACATGTGCACTGCTGTTTTTATATGGTAGGCTGTGTGTGGGGGTTTTGTTTTCATTGAAATTATACAATTTACTTTTTGTGCGCACAGACACTGCATCCAGCGACTCTGAGGCTAGCCAGCTGCTGTCCAATGGGGAAGAGAAGCACGCTGAGAGACTGGTCAAAGATGGAGATCCTCGCAAATCTCTGGGTTAGTTCTGAATGGCCAGCAGAGGGTGGGATCAGGGAGGCAGGAGACCGATGGTCTGAAGGGTTGTGGACATTGGTAACAAGTGTTTTCTAGGAGGGGAGGCAGAGACCGATGAAGAGGAAGAAGATGAACCTGTGGCTGAACTGAAGAAACCAAACTCTGACGAGGTGAGTCCTTTATTTTGGCTTTCACCCAGTTAGGTTGTCAGACACTTGATTAAGACGTATAACCCAGTATTGAACAAAAAACCCTAACAGGAATTTGTGCTCCCCACGTCACTGGTGTTGGGGATCACCTTTTCTGCCTGGTGACTCCAGCTGCACCTTTCCTGAGCGCATCCCGTTGTCCTTGCCAAACACCAACGAATTGTGTGTTGTTGCCCACCCATTCCTATCTCCATTTATGGACACTACTAGATAACTGATAAACAATTTTACCTTAATACAATGGGCTGTGTAACTTCAGTTCCCCCACCTGGTGCAGCCAGAAGAGGACTGCCCACACTCTTGAGCCTGGCCTCTCTCTAGGTTTCTTCCTAGGTTCCACCTACTAGGGAATTTTTCCTAACCACTGTGTATCACTTGTTGTTGCTTGCTCTTGGGGATTTAGGCCGGTTGGCTTGTCAAAACACTTTGTGACAACTGCTGTTGTGAAAAGGGCTTTTATAAAATAATTAGATTGGATTGATGCCTTTAATAAACAAATACTTTATATCAAGGACTTCTGTATGAAAGCACACCAAAATATCTTTTGAGTTGAAAGCTTATTCAGTATTTTCATTTTGAGCAAATGACCTCCTATAACTTAGTGTGTTTCTTTCTCCACCCTCACTCTCTCAGGGTACTGCCAGCAGTGAAGTTAATGCAACAGAGGAGATGTCAACTCTGGTCAACTACATTGAACCTGTTAAGTTCAAGAGCTTTGAGAACGCAACCAGTGAGTGTCTGCCTTTGTTGTGAGCGAGCTGAGTGGTGTTCCTTGTTTTAGTGCTATTGTAAGTGTGTGCATGGCCAGATATGCATCGCTAGGCCCAACTGCCTTTTTTATGTAGCTCATTAGGCCAGCTAAGTGACTCATTCATAGTTAATGAATAGCTACTGTGAAATGTTCACAGATTGATTGTAACAGCTTGATTGTAACATATTTTGATCTACTTAAAATATCCTTTTCAGTTTAATATAAATTGGCAAAATGGTGCAATGTATAGGATGTTACACATACCCTGAGAATAAAAAATATTTATATTTACTGTATGATATAATTTATGTAATAAAATAGATTGTCAATAGATAAATTAGCAGTACAAATATCACATTTAAAACAGAAAGAAAAAAATGGTTTGTTGGTAGTCAACCATTTAATTTGCCTTTATTTTTTCAGAGAGGAATAAGTATTTTGAGATGTCATCGTTTGTGGAGACCAAGGGTATGGACACACTTAAGAGTTCGCCCATTGAGTTTGTTGAGTACAATAAGAAACAGCTCAGTCGGATATATCCGAAAGGCACGAGAGTCGACAGCTCAAACTATATGCCTCAACTCTTCTGGAACATGGGCTGTCAGATGGTGGCACTAAACTTCCAGACCCTCGGTAAGTAATGTGAACATGTACCTTAAGTGCGTTTCCAGGTTCCCGTGCTTCATTTGTTTCCATGGTTACCAGACCTGCCCATGCAGTTGAACATGGGTGTGTTTGAGTACAACGGGCGCAGTGGCTACCTGCTGAAACCTGAGTTCATGAGGAGGACGGACAAACACTTTGACCCTTTCACAGAGAACATTGTGGATGGCATCGTAGCCAACACTGTGAAGATCAGGGTGAGTGTCTGTCTGGGTCTTGGATCCTGGTGTCATTATACATCTACACTCGTAAAACCTGTGGGCCAAATCAATGAAACTACAAATTCCACATAATGTTTAGGGTAAAACATTTATTTGAGTTATTTAGTGATTTACAGTACCACAGTAGGTGCCCTGAAGAAGGAAGCAACTTTGTTTTATAAAACTTTGTCAAAATCCTTTAACCTTTTGGATACCAACGCTCTGTCCACTAGGCTGTGTGAACCTAGAACTGATCCCTGTATGTTTCTACCTTCTCCTCTGTCCACTAGGCTGTGTGAACCTAGAACTGATCCCTGTATGTTTCTACCTTCTCCTCTGTCCACTAGGCTGTGTGAACCTAGAACTGATCCCTGTATGTTTCTACCTTCTCCTCTGTCCACTAGGCTGTGTGAACCTAGAACTGATCCCTGTATGTTTCTAC
>JACXGM010009385.1:0-18881 GCA_016801145.1 Umbra pygmaea
TTATAATATTTTTAACAACACATTACTTTGTCAGTGAACATTTTTTCTGCCGGAGACGCTAGATTGGAAGGTTGTCATTGACGACGATAACAAAACCCATGATCCCACGCAACCTCCCGACGTCATCCAAGTACATCTTTTGCTATTGTTTTGATTGAGAGCCCCCTGGTGGCCAAAAATTACATATTGCATGTTTAACTGTTACCTGCAACATGACATAAGTAGAAATTATTGGTTACAACTTACCTGGCCTGATATTTCCTTTTCTGGATACAGTTTATGTCACTTAGCTCCTTCCAAACCTAGCACAGTGTTATCTTACTTCTGGAGAGTTTAACGGTTACAGTTACAACATATTTTTTGTTTGAGATTACGTTCAATCTGTGGGTGTTAAATTGCAGCGCAGCTTCTCAGCCACCGAAATCCATGTGAATATACAATGTTTAAGATTCCCAAGTGATAGTGTAAATAGTGTTATGTTTGGCTATGTTTTATTATATTTTAATTCATTTTCTACCAAGTGGACTAAGTGAATAAATGTTTTTACCCAAGTGAGCGAATATATATGTTTATTAATGCTTTATTCCTAACAGTGGCTCATTAGTTAGTCATTGGTAAGGTAGGATAATTCATCACTTTACTTAAAGGGTACAAACATGATTAACTAATGATGAACTATCAGTTGTTAATGCTTTATTACTAACAGTGGCTCATTAGTTAGTCATTGGTAAGGTAGGATAACTCATTACATAGGGGGACATAAACATAATTAACTAATAATATACAGTGTAAGTGAATAATGCTTCATTCCTACTAACTGCTTGCTTGGTTACTAAGCACCCCAAGGGATTCTGAACTAATGAATTGTTGTGAATTCATGCAGTAACCTATCCTATTAATTGCACATAATCCTTCTGTCAAGAGTGACATGATTAAGTAAAAGCGTAAAGACAACAGACCTGGACAAAAATGATGGAAGAGATGAGTAATGTTGTTTCAGTGAAAGTGGAAATAGGCAAGTGAAAGGTGAATCCAAGTACTGAACAGTCACATCAATTAAAAATACACCTTTTTAAAGCCATCGGAAGGTAAAACATGAGTTCATGTCCTGTGTCAAAATTAACAAACAACTCTAGTTATAAAACGGTTATTTGAATAAGACTTACAAGTTGCCTGAAATTATTGTTCTGCCTATGTTTTATATATATTTTCTGTAAATTGTTGAGGCATATAGCCTACAATTGTTTTTCTACACGTTGTTGGCAAATTAAATTCTCTATCCCTCTGTCGTTGAAATCATCCTAATATTAATAACACATTTTATGTGTGCTATTACATTATTTGTAAAAATAGTGCGAATTAAATTAACAGCATTTTTCTGATGACGAACGCTATTATGTTCAAGCGCAATGCGACTGAAATGAATCCCGCAATTTGACAGCAGACGACTGTGTCAAGTGGACAGTTTATAGGCTAAAAGATTTAGGGATAAACACTGACGTTCTGTGCAAACCTTATACTGGATGTCGCAATGAGATAATTTTCCCAAGGTAATGTACAGAAAGGTGTTTAAACCACATATGCAAACAAAAACATAAGCAAACATTTTATTAACTAGTAGAAATTAGTTTTCGCATTTACCTATAGCTATTCACATGCTTAATTAATTCATTTAGGCTTTTTCATGATTACGGCGATTGGTGCTGATTTTGCCCGAACTATGCCAATCTATTCAGTGAGCACTGGAAGATATATTTATGATGTTTAAAAAAATCGATATTACCATCAGGTTGTTCTTTGGAAAAGATGATATCCTATGGAATGGAACAGATATTACCCTCGCAGTTCTTCTCTTTTAACTCATAAGATCCGAATTTAAAATTAACAGCAGAGAGAAATCTAGAAAGGATTTAATTTTTAGATTTGACCATTTATAAATACGTTGATATTTTGGAAACTACCATCTACTTCAAGCCACAGAGTATAACACTTTTACGCACAGACAGTTAATAATCCTTGACCTTGTAAAATATAGGCTACCAGTTGGTCAAATACTTAAGACTACAACGTAACTGCAGTACAGCAGTTAGTAAAATAGCCAACTTTAGTATTTGTACTATCTAATAACAGGGAACGAATATTAATTGATAGTTTTATTAATTATAGCCTGTTAATGACAGCACCTGCATAATACATGGAAGTCCATTTTCATAACGTTTAGTTTCCAGACAAGATTGCACAATGTGGCTTTTGATGGATGTATATAAATGTCCAGAAACAAAATTCAAAGAAACGCGCTTGCAATGCAAAACTGCACAGATATTGGCTTGACTGCGTTAAATATAGTGTTGTCAGTACAGTAGCTATAGCAGGCTGATTGATGTTGACAGTAAGGTCTGAATCACCTAAACATTTGAATAGCATAAAAAATGCATCACTAAAGCAAACTGGCTAATGAATGCCATTTAAATTAAATTAAACTGTGCATAAGTGTTCGGACATTGTTATAAACGATCTAAATGAACTGTTTATAGGAACTATACTTGATTTGTGGCGTAGTAACATGGCAACAGTAAAAGGAGTGATGGAAGGTACATTAATGTTTCACGATAACCGCATGCCTCGTGACCATTTTCTTTCGCTAAAAATACTAATTTAAACATTAATTTTCACAAATAAAATGTTGGCAACCGTTTTATAAGCGCATTAACACACTCCAGACTGTGCGTTGCCAGGGAATAACCACACACATCTGCAGTGAATGTGTGAGGCTTTCAGCCTCGTGGCTTTCTACACTGCTGAGGTGTGCGGTTATTCCCTGGCAACGCAGTCTGTCGTGTGTTAATGCTTACTTAATGCATTTGTAAATCATTAATAAAGTAATGGTTTTAATCATTAATATCTTTGTTCATCATTCGTTCATTAATAGTTCATATATTAGGTAGTGCTTTGTTCATGCCAACAGCTACACGAGTTCACGACATGAATCAACATTAACATATTACAGCAGAAAGTGTTTATTCATGCAAAAATCGACATGAGTTAATGTCGGGTATAAACATGTACAAATGACGGTAATCACTATTAGTTAATGCATTTGTACATTAGTAGTAAAGTAGGATTTTTCATTATTAATTTCTTGTTAATGTATTTGTTCATCATTCGTTCATGTTTAATAATATATTTGTTAATGTGTGTTCACGTACCCTTATCGTAAAGTGTTACCAAAATGGGTAATATACACAGAGAATAAGATGAAATTTGTTTTATATACAAACACTCACACATTCATCACATTCATCAGAAATTAACTGATCATACTGGTCAATTGGATCATGCCCAGAGAAAGTAGTTACCACAAGTCTGCACTCGACATGATCAGGCAATCTCTATCTAGGGGCGGCAAGGTGGCCTTATTGTTTATTAGGACCCTGGTTCAAACCCCTCCCCCCACACTACCAAGGTGAAGCCTCTATCATTCTGTTTTCGAGCAAGACAGTTAACCCTAATTGCTCCCAGGTTCTGTATATAATAATTATTTCTCAATGAACTTACCATTAGACTTGATTTGTTCGAAGGTAACGTCGTTACATTTTGGAGAAGTAACTAAGTAAAGTAACTAGTTCATTTTTAAAGTAACGTTCCCCAACACTGCTCAGTACATTGCATCCAGGGGGAAAAGGAAATACATTTGTTATTAACGTATTAACTTCATAAGTGCATATTAATCATATTTCTCCCCCCGAACTACAGTACAGCAATCAAAAGCCACCATTTAGCCGTTCACAAAATTGCCAGCCTTTTTGTTCTAGCCCTAACAGGCATGAAACAGTCCATCAATATCACCAAAAACTATTTCACATTTTGAAATGAATACAACAACAAAAACCTGGTGTCTGGTCAACTAATTCCACTTGGCAATATAGTTCCATGCCATGTAGACATTCTGGATTAGTTTAAATTTCTATACACTGTGTGTAATATCTAATCACACTGGTTTGAACTTAACTGCCTACAGGTGCTCAAAGCTCAACAGGTGCTCAAAGCTCAACAGAAGGGCTATCTCCCCACCTACTGAAATAAATGAATTAACACATTTTCCTAAGCTGTTTCTCGCGTGATTCTGGTGAGAAAGACCTTTCCATAGAGTCGTCACGTTAAAATTGACCAACCAGATCGGGAAATATTCAAAAGCATAGCCTTTCAAAGTGAGTTCTCCATTTTGTTCAGATATGCACGAACCTCGAAGTGCGCACATACAGCTCTCGGGTTTTGACAGATTAAAACATAATTTCACAACACGGCAGGTGCTAGCAAGAAATATTCAGTTACAGACGTTTTGGTAATACTAGCTAAGGAAAATAAATCTTCCCTGACTGAGAAATTGACGATGACAAATGAGAAATAAGACGAACCATTTCTACAACAACATGAAGAGAAGCGCATGTGCACCCCAAATGCCACATCAAAAGTGTATGTACAAAATATGTTATTTCATTACATTTATTGTCTTTACATAAATATGTTATTATTTATTACTTCAAATACTGTTTTACTGGTGTATTGTATGAGCACACAACTAGTTAGCCGCTAAGCTAAGTATTAGCTTAGAATGGAAAGACTTTATAATGATGATTGTTTGTTACTGTTCAACCAAAAAGGCACTCCACTAACTCTGACACATACAATACTACCAATGGGAACACATTTAATACTGTATTATTTGTACATTTAGTAAACATAATGTGCAATATGTTTTATTTATAGATAGATTTGCATATGCATATATGAATATAGATATGGATATGTGAATATATACAGATAGATATTCATGTGTATGCATATATGAATATATATAGATAGGTATGCATATATTAATATGTACATATAGATATGTATATGTGTATGCATACAGTACCTTGCGAAAGTATTCGGCCCCCTTGTATCTTTCGACCTTTTGCCAAATTTCAGGCTTCAAACATAAAGATATGAAACTGTAATTGTTTGTGAAGAATCAACAACAAGTGGAACACAATCATGATCTGGAACAAAATTTATTGGATATTTTAAACTTTTTAACAAATAAAAAACTGAAAAATTGGACATGCAAAATTATTCAGCCCCCTTAAGTTAATACTTTGTAGTGCCACTTTTTGCTGTGATTACAGCTGTAAGTCGCTTGGGGTATGTCTCTATCAGTTTTGCACATCAAGAGACTGAAATTTTTGCCCATTCCTCGTTGCAAAACAGCTCGAGCTCAGTAAGGTTGGATGGAGAGCGTCTGTGAAAAGCAGTTTTCAGTTCTTTCCACGGATTCTTGATTGGATTCAGGTCTGGACTTTGACTAGGCCATTCTAACACCTGAATATGTTTATTTGTGAACCATTTTTTAATTGTAGATTTTGCTTTATGTTTTGGATCATTGTCTTTTTGGAAGACAAATCTCCGTCCTAGTCTCAAGTCTTTCGCAGACTCCATCAGGTTTTCTTCCAGAATGGTCCTGTATTTGGCTCCATCCATCTTCTTATCAATGTTAGCCATCTTCCCTGTCCCTGCTGAAGAGAAGCAGGCCCAAACCATGATGCTGCAAACACCATGTTTGACAGTGGGTATGGTGTGTTCAGGGTGATGAGCTGT
Source organism: Umbra pygmaea (assembly GCA_016801145.1). Taxonomy (NCBI): domain Eukaryota; kingdom Metazoa; phylum Chordata; class Actinopteri; order Esociformes; family Umbridae; genus Umbra; species Umbra pygmaea. The sequence goes on from JACXGM010009385.1 coordinate 5,638, forward strand.
GTTGCTTTTACGCCAAACATAACATTTTGCATTGTTGCAAAAAAGTTCGATTTTGGTTTCATCTGACCAAAGCACCTTCTTCCACATGTTTGGTGTGTCTACCAGGTGGCTTGTGGCAAACTTTAAATGACACTTTTTATCTTTCAGAAATGTCTTCTTGCCACTCTACCATAAAGGCCAGATTTGTGCAATATACGACTTATTGTTGTCCTATGGACAGACTCGCCCACCTCAGCTGTAGATCTCTGCAGGTCATCCAGAGTGATCATGGGCCTCTTGGCTGCATCTCTGATCAGTCTTCTCCTTGTATGAGCTGAAAGTTTAGAGGGACGGCAGGGTCTTGGTAGATTTGAGGTGGTCTGATACTCCTTCCATTTCAATATTATCGCTTGCACAGTGCTCCTTGGGATGTTTAAAGCTTGGGAAATCTTTCTGTATCTAAATCCAGCTTTAAACTTCTCCACAACAGTATCTCAGACCTGCCTGGTGTGTTCCTTGTTCTCCATGATGCTCTCTGTGCTTTCAACGGACCTCTGAGACTATCACACAGCAGGTGCATTTATATAGAGACTTGATTACAAACAGGTGGATTCTATTTATCATCATTAGTCATTTAGGTCAACATTGGATCATTCAGAGATCCTCACGGAACTTCTGGAGAGAGTTTGCTGCACTGAAAGTAAAAGGGCTAAACAATTTTGCTCGCTCAATTTGTCCGTTTTTCATTTGTTAAAAAAGTTTGAAATATCCAATAAATTTCGTTCCACTTTATGATTGTGTCCCACTTGTTGTTGCTTTTTCACAAAAAATTACAGTTTTATATCTTTATGTTTGAAGCGTGAAATGTGGCAAAAGGTTGAAATGTTCAAGGGGGCCGAATACTTTCGCAAGGCACTGTATATACATGAACATGTGTATGGATGTTTTAGTAATATTTCACAAAAAGTTAATCCTAAATGGAGTTTTTACATTGTGAATGGGGACATGTTTTGAGACATTTCCTTTTCTTTTGACTTGTATACACAGAGAAGATGATTGTAATGACCCAGCAAGACTGCTCTACTAACCATCTGCCTCATCAGCCACAGCGTCTGCTTCCTCAGGCATAGACTTCTCTTCCTCAGCCTGGCCGCTCATCTAGACAACACCATTCTGCTCCTCTTCCTCAGCTACGGTTTTCATCAGACACCAACTTATGGTGAGTTTGGGGTAAAACTTTACCATAGAATGGTTTATTTCAATGGGAAAATAGTTTCAAATTTTCACTGAGACACCTAAGTAAAAACAGATGTTTTTTGATGGAATGTACACATTTAGTGATATTTTTGTGAAATTAAATTAATTTTGCTCTCTAGTACCTGATAAACGTCTAATGGCACGGATGGTGCCCAAATCTACCCAAATGTCCAAATTTAAAAGTCCGCCTAGGACTCTGTCAACTAAAACCACTACAACTTTGGTTTGCTTCACACTAATGACATAAAATTTCACACATGTACTCACCAGACATAGTAGTATGTTTCCAAATGGTTTTAGATCTGCAGATCCATGACTTTAATATGTAACTTTTTTTTTCTAGGCAGAATAGAAATTTCCATAAATTTATTCTGTGTTCTACTTTTATGTACTCTGACACACTAGTACCCACATTAAAACTTTCACTTCAGGATAAATCTCATATGCGTTTCCTTTACTTTGATACCAAGAGTATGTTTATAGCCCTTGTAGGTTTGGAGATATACTCCATTAGATTTGGGCATGTTTTATTTCTTTCAACACTAGAAAAAACAACCTAGTGAGGAAGAGATTAACACGCACCCATGTACATTGCGCAGAAATCTTGTTGTTTAAGTGATTTTTTCTTATCTGAATAGCCCTGTCTCACTGGCGAAAAAAAAAAACTAGTGTTGGTATTTAATATCAAGCTTGCATTAAAAAACTCCTACATTTGTACTTATCCTATGACCGTTTTATTCACACCGGTAGGAAATCCCAATTTATAAATACCACTTGTTCTTAGCGTCAGAGCTGGTGCACAGTCTCTACGATTTGCCTTTCAACACACCCCTAGTTACCGGCAGAAAACATAAACTACAATGAGGTTCATTTAAATGTACGAGACAATCCAAAATTCCAATCTTGACAAAAGGTGCCATGGAATGCAAAATGATGAGCGCATGATTGTTACTCGCTTCACCAGTAAAAAGTAAAACTCTGCTAAAGATAAAAGTGTATTGCATTGAGAAACATGCTTTTCTTCAAACAAATATTTTCAACAAACAATAATAGGCATCTAATCCATAATAGCATCATAATTTAGCCTAAATAAATGCCATGATATTTGGCCTCCTGAATAAATTGTAATCCAACCTCATGCAATCGTATTTAGAAGCATGTTTTCTAAATTTATTTTCCGCTCATTATCACCGGTAAATTGAGTGGAATGCTGTTTGATTCATATAGCCTACTGTACTATTCTTCGGGTGGGCTTTTATGTCAATCTGGGTGCCATCTACAATATGTCAAACTGATTATGATTCAGACCGTTTGAGCAATGTGCCCAGTAGTGTATGGAAAAAGTATGACGCATCCATAGACTCATACTGTATGATCATACTGAATAGTGCCCCTAGCACTAACCCACAGAGTATTTTTACTATAAAACATTTATACTTTATTATTTACATCAAAACGAAGTCTGCTGAGCCACTAGATTTGTTAAAGGTTTTAGCCTATATTGTTAAAATTCTGATGCACTCTATAATAATTCAACAATGGTTTAAACGTCTATATGAAACAAGTGACAGTAGTTTAAATTACTAACATACACGTATTAATTTAAGGTCAAAACGAAGTCTGCTGTGCATATAGCAAATCTTTCATGATCAAAAGAATAATAACGGCACGGGCGGGTGAATACCATGCTACAATTAATAAAATTATGAATTTTGTATTCGTTCACGGTTCTCAGATAATAAAACACTTAGTATTTGTAACTTCACGTTGTAAGTCTAAGGATTTAACAAACTGGTATATTCTGTATGAGGTGTCTTATTATTACTGTCTGCCCGTAAAAGTGTGTTATACTCTGAGCGTTGAGGTAGATGGTATAGTTTCCAAAAATATCAACGTTTTTATAGAAGTCGATATCCTTTCTAGATCTCTCACTCTGCTGTACATTTTAAAGTCGAATCTGATGAGTTAAGAGAGAAACTCTGTGACAAGACTATATGTGCCACTCGGTAGGATATAATCATAGGCTATATATTTTCCAAAAAACGACATGAAGGTGATATGGATTTTTTTAAATATAGCTAATGTAACACATGCAATCCTCCCAACCACGGGTCATCTGAGCCTCAAGATTTTTTTATATCTGGTGACGTGCCTGGTGTCCTGCATTGGCATTAGACAATAAAGATTTACTTAAAGGTACAATATGTAATATCAGTCAAAACAATAACAAAATACATATGTTGCATTAAAAGCAAACATCACTATACATATATTATATAGATTTCTTAGTTGTGTACTTACATTATCCTAAATGTTTCCACTAACTTTCAAATCCAGAGAAATTTGCAATATAATTCGAAGACACGGGACGTTTCATTTTGTCGCCCATAAATGGCGTCATATAACCTGTGACTGCTCTAGTTGTTATAAGATCCAGGGAGCCGCCAAACATAACGTGAATAAAGTTATAATTTTTTAACAATATATTACTTTGTCAGTGAACATTTTTTCTGCCGGAGATGCTAGATTGGAAGGTTGTCATTGACGACCATAACAAAACCCATGATCCCACGCAACCTCCCGACGTCATCCAAGTACATCTTTTGCCATTGTTTTGATTGAGAGCCCCCTGGCGGCCAAAAATTACATATTGCACGTTTAATTCATTCATTATAGCTGCATCAATTATTACATTAAACGTGTCTTTTTATGCTACAGGAGGTGCCTGATTTATTTTAGTTGTTGTTTGAGTAATAGGCTGAAGTATTGGGCTGTGTTATAATGAATTTATATAAAATTAACAACAATTGAACGAGTCACTAATAAAAGGAGTCATGACGGATTGTTCAAACTGCACATCATTACAATTTTGAGCATCTCCCATACTGTTTATCAAATATGTTTTCAAGCACTTCAGGCAAAAAAAAAGGGAGGGTTGGCCAACATTCAAATGGGAGAGCTAAGCTCATTCATGGGGGTGATAGCCCTTACCACAACCTGCCACCGCTGCTACAGGCCGGATGAATTCTGCTGGAATTCCACACAGCGTGAATATTTAGTGAATATGTCTAATAAAATTTTAAATTGTTTTCAGAAACATTAAATATTTGGGTGGTAATTATATAAGTGTGTATGTGCTGTATAAGTGAGTGGCCTATGTGATCTAACTGTATATCATATATCTTCCTTTTTTTACTTAATTGTACTTGAGCGTTACATATGGTAATTTTCCAGTTTTTAGTTTGATTTGCCTACTGGAGGTCTTTTCTCAAGTCCTCAATAAAAACAAACAATTATAGTTTTTCTGGTTGGATGCCAATTAGTCTATTTGATATTTCACATTAAGTTGATATTTATCCAGACACTATTTGGTGATTATTTTTACCAGTGAGACTGGACTATTCAGACATGAAAACATCACTTTAATAACATATAGGCAACGTTTGAATATTGAAATGCATGTTAAACATCAATTTATTTCATATTCCACTTTAGGAATAGCTGGTCTATAACAACAGTACAGAACAAAAATAATGACTGTAGTTATCTTGTGAAAAAAACATTCTATATTGCTCGCCACCGAATATAGTGCGCAGAGGATTGTGCCATTTGTAGAAACGTGCATATTGCGCACGGTATATTCACTAAAATACGGTACATGGCTCGCACACTACACCTACGCTAATGCCACACAGAACGAGAATGTGGAAATTTACTGCTCAATGATAGTGGGTCATTATTTTTGTTGCTTTGAGATACTAAAAGACGCACAAACTAATACTGATCACAAAAAATATGTTACAGTAAACAACGCTGCAAGGACACAAATAAAATAAACAAGACACTCAAACAAACGAGGGTGGTAAAGTAGATAATAAACAATGTATCTATGTTGCAGTGAGGTAAGTCTACTGAGCTGCCGCAATCACCTGCTATTACTATAATCTGCCAGCAGTTGCTAACGAAAATATTGCTCAGAGGAAGCGCTTATGGCATCCTTCGACAAAATACAATGGAACAAAATTGCATGACTGCCACAAAAAACCGATTAAACACTTTCTAAAACAATTTTTGTGGCCTTAAATTCTGGAGAAATAAATTAAGACCTTTTCAAGGACACCCTGTTTAAACTCCAACTGCTAGAAAATTGTCAACACGTGACAGATATTCTTACCACTGTGACCTTAAAGCAACATTGTCACTTCAGTTTCAACGCTTAGTCACACACTTTAGAAGATTTAGTCAACATATTTTCATACTGAATCCATTTTATTTATGTTTTGTATAAATATGTTACACTTAGGGCTGGGCGATAAGGCCAAAAAATGATATCACGATATAAAATTGATATTTTTTGACAATATATTGAAATATAGGTAGGACCTGCTGTGACTTGATTAGATCAAAGTGTATAGTCTGCTGTATAAACAAATAAAAACAATACATACAAAAAAATATGAACTGACCTTGTTATAATTATGTTTAGAAGTTTCAGGTTAGTGCTGCCACTATCGTCTAATTTTCTAACGACTAATCTTTCGACTAATTTTTTGATTGGTCGACTAATCTAAACGACTAATTTAAAAAAATCAATTGTTTGTTTTTTCGTTGTGTCAATTTTATTTTGAACTCAACTGAAGGGCAAAAACATTAGATGTCACCTGTGCCATAAATAACTTACATGTTACCAAATAAAAAAAATTCAAAGTGGGATGTTTTCCACATTCCAAAAAAATATTGCACAAAGTTGCAAAGCTCATTAGTAAACTGTTCAAAAACATTATGTATTAACAATCTAAGCATAAGTATCTGCATTTCCATTAGGCTATACCATATTAGTCAGAGTCTGGACTAGCCTCCTATGTGTCGCTTAGCTCCCCCTGCTTAGCTCTGCCTAATAATGAATTTCGCTGAAAGCAGGCAGGCACACAGCTACGCTGCTTGCATTTACACTTGCGTGCATGACAGGGTTTAAAACATTACTGCCAAAGTCAAAGTAGCCTGTTTAATATCCAAAGACAGTCATGGTACTTCTAATAAACAGTAGAGACTAGCTTGCCGTTTCATTAATAATCATATACTTACGTTCTCTTTTCCTTTACTGCGATGGCATTTAAAAGGGATAACGCTTCCCTGCAATACGAGGTGATTTGTTGCACACAAAATCACAGCCTAAAATGCACAATCATAGACGGAGCCACGCGTGCATATTATTGAAAAACACTGTAAAATCATAACTCCATTTTCCTCAAAGCAATTCTCCAGTAGAGTTCAAATGGCAAAATATGAAAATCGGTTCTCTCATTGCTATTTTCATTCATCCATCTATCCATTTTCGTCCGCTTATCCGGGATCTGGTCGCGGGGGCAGCAGCTCCAGCAGGGGACCCCAAACGTCCTTTTCCCGAGCCACATTAACCAGCTCCGACTGGGGGATCCCGAGGCGTTCCCAGGCCAGGTTGGAGATAATCCCGCCACCTAGTCCTGGGTCTTCCCCGAGGCCTCCTCCCAGCTGGACGTGCCTGGAACACATCCCTAGGGAGGCGCCCAGGGGGCATCCTTACCAGAAACCCAAACCACCTCAACTGGCTCCTTTCGACACAAAGGAGCAGTGACTCTACTCTGAGATCCTCACGGATGACTGAGCTTCTCACCCTATCTCTAAGGGAGACGCCCGCCACCCTCCTGAGGAAACCCATTTCAGCCGCTTGTACCCTATTTTCATGTAGCCTAATATTTGTAAAAAATAATATTACAATCCTCAAGGAAATGCGCACATTTAAGTACAGGAACGAACAAACGATGCAAGTTATTAGGCTAGTCACTGCATACTGCATCTGTAGAAAACGGCATTAGGAACGCCCCGGAACAAGCCTCTGAAAGCCTCCTTCAGGAAGGAAAGACAAATGTTGGTTGTTTGCAACACTTCTGGGTGAACAAAATAGTGGTATTTCTGAGTTCTGACAAACAAATGTTAAGAAATATAACTTAAAAGAAACACGATGTAGCCTATTTATATTTTGTTCAATAGACTACAGTGATAGTAGCTACAGCTATAATTGTGTACCGATAATAAAACAAACAAAGAACAGAATATTATATTAGGTCATCCCTGTTTGGAGAAAGTACTTAAAACGGACATTCTCATCTTACACAAAACGTTTGCAATGCTTAGTGCAAATGTGAACTGAACACAAACTTGCGAATACTGCATTCGCTTTCACAAACGTGTTTCTCTCATTTTAGCTAATTAGGGAAGGAGACAAATGTGTTTCTCTCATTTTAGCTAATTAGGGAAGGAGACGTAAACCAGGGGTGTCAAACCAGATCCACAAAGGGCCTAGTGTCTGCAGGTTTTCGCTTTTACCTTGTACCTGAATGATTGAATGTCCCTAATTGGTTAGGATCTCGCCTCACCTGGCAGTCTACGTCTTAATTGGGCTCTAATTGAAAGGAAAGACCAAAAACCAGCATACAGTCGGCCCTCCGTGGAACCGGTTTGACACCTGTGACGTAAACTATTGACATTTGTAACAAATATTACAGAGGTAAAACTGAACTACAAGCAATATGAAATACTCCTCATTTGTTGGATGTTTCTTTGTTTCAGAACAAAACCAGCTGTTATCACGATATGTCGATAAGGGATATTCTTCTCAATATTATTTTCAAAAACTCGATAACGATAAATATTGAATTATCGCCCAGCCCTAGTTACACTAACATTATCATTAAGCATTGTTGCAATTGTTATTATTTAAAAGAATCATAATAAATCAGCCATTTGATCTGTATTGGCTTTTCTGGTCACCCAAAAACCAGTATGAATGTTGAAAAATCATAATCAGTTTACCTCTAGACCAAATTGTCCAAAATCACACTTAATTTCCCAGCTGACTAATCAAACGAGATTGTCACATTCTAAGTTAGGAAAAGATGTAGACAAAAAAATTGAAATATAAAATAACTCACCTAACAATGTCCATGGCCTGGTAGATTACTTCCGACTGGTCTACACCAATTACCATCTTTGCTCCCGCTCTGGCAGCAAACATGGACAAGATGCCAGTGCCACAACCCACGTCTAACACCACCTACAGTTACGAGAGATAGTGAACTTTTAGACCACAAGACACTGCCCTGTTATACAATTGGTAAATACAGATTGCTTGTTGCTTATTTTCTAAATCATCATTGGTGGAAATCTATGAAGCCAATTCTGTTGAAAATCTCTTCTATTAAGGCTGACCCACAGGGCTAGCACCTGGTTTGGCAAAATGAAGCAAATGCAGAAGTGCCATAAACCTGCATTCTATTCGAATTCCAGCTGGGGCCGACAGAAAGTCAGCCACTTCAATTTATTTATTACTTCTGTATACATTTTCAAAATGAGTGTATGGTCTCAATGGCTAGTTAAGTCTTCTGCAAAACAGAATGGTATTCATTTTTTGAATTATGGTCTTGTTGATTTTAAAATCTGCGTTAAAGCAGGGGGTGTTTTAGGGAGTGGCTATGATGTGATTGACATTGACTGTGCCAGTGAGTGTGTAACGTAACATAGAGCGTAAGCAGCGTGGCCAACTGTCAGCTAACGTCACAATCAGATACAGCCTCACATCTAAAATCGTCACATCCACAACCAAGATGTCTGCGCTCGTAACGGCAAACTCGACAACTCAAATCAGATCTTCACAAACCAATGGGTGATGTCACACATGGTAACGTCCAGTACTATATACGGTCTATGGGCTGACCCCATTTAGTCAATATGTCAGTTGTTTGGTTGGTAGCCCGTTGCTCAACTAATACTTTATTAGTTCAGCAGTTGCATGGACACGCAATGCCTGGCTGATTCCCGCCTGTCTCTGTTGACAACTCCATTGCAGAACTCTTCACTGTGTATTCAGAGGGTCAGGCTAATGCACAACACTCAAATACATGTGCTATTGGAATTATATGGTAATATTATGCAACTCCAATGATGCAACACAAACAGGTTTCAACATTAATGATGTGCCAGAAAGAACTAATGTCAGGCAAGTAAAGAAAGATAAGTCAATTGAATTACAGTATTTTGCCCAAGGACATTATAGTACTGTTAATATTTATCCTTTTCAGAATCTATTAAAAGACCTATACACAAATCAGCAAACCCACAGTCTTGGTAAAACAATCACTCACCAACATTTCTCCCTCAGATAAAATCCTATCCCGTGACCTGGGTGGTCAAGAGATATTGCCTTCATCGCATGTCTTCAGTTATCAACATGGATCTGCATCTATACTATTGACCTTATACACACAGACACAGACAATCTCAACACATCTTTCCTCAATGTTGCTCTGTTAGATAATTGATGAGCAAAGCGATGAATTATTATTACCCTCAACTAAATTATGTGCAAAGCGATTTTGGCATTTTTCAGCTCCTGCAGTTTACACAATATTTATTGCATTCCTGCAGGACAATATGCATCTAATTGTCATGCAGCATGCTTGTCAATTTGTGATTAATCAAGTGTAGTTTTTTTATTGTAGTTTATAAGCTATTACAATCCCATAGGATTTAATGGATGAATAATTCAATTGTAGCAGGTGGCAGTCTATACTAGGATTTGGTCATGGGAACAGGCTGTATTACTCCTAGGTCATGACATCATACCTAGAGGCAAGAATAGGAAAACCAAGAACCAGGATGGTGGATATGAATTTCAAACACGTAAATAGTGTTAAATATTGCTGTAGGAGCTATAGAAACTGTTTCTGGACACACACTTGAAGCAAGAATTAACCTACTGCGTTACTGAATCTGCAATCAGATATACAGACAAATTTTAAAAATATGTTTTCCGATTGATTACTTCTTTACAGGATAACCAAGGTAACCATCCACACCAAGCTAGGATCTACACGCAGCAATTTTCCTGTTTTTACAGAACACCACATCATCAAAGTTGGTATTCTTCCTTTTATCAGATATTTGCTTGTGTCATTACATTATTAACATTTTACCAAAATCAATCTCATATGGAGTTAGAAGGTTTTTCAATAGTGAATGGGGAGAGAAGTGTTGTCCATTGTGGATTATAATGGCGCATCGAAGACAATAAGTGCATCGCATTATGTTTGAAAAGTTAGTAGTTTTGTGTGCTCTCAGTCATTGAATACTGTACATTTGGCCAGCATATCTTGTTATAAAAGATGAATCACTACTACTTAGAAAGTAGCCTACATATAACCTAATAATCTGTTTGAATATTAAGATTACCGTATGCAGTGTAGTTTGCTATACAGACGTAATCAGGGGTGTAGTGGAGTGTAAACAGTTTATTTTGTGAAAAAGCGTTTTTCTGACATTTTCATTTAGTTAATTTTTCATTTACTGAATTAATATTTCATTCCCAACGTTTTTTTATTCAGTGATAATTTTTTTAATCTGTGGCTACTGCATTATGTACACATGCTAATAAATGTTCGACCAACTATTTACATCAAAACTGCTTTAATTCTTCTTGGTGTTATGGGTTTGTGTTTTATTGGCTAGCATTTTCAGTTTTATGCAGTGTGTTTGCCTTTATGGTTCATTGTTTTATTGGGTAGACTGTTCAGTTAAGCAGACATACTGTATGCAAACTGTGTCTACAGTATATGGTTAATTGTTTATCGGTACGATTCGTTTGATGGTTAACCCACCTTAAACAGATTGATGGATAACCAATTGAGAGATCGTTTTCCATTATCGGTGAAATTCACAGAAATTGTCACATTTCATTCTCCGTTTTTCATTTATGAAAACGATCTGAAAACGAGGACTGGAATCATTAGGCTATGCACTAGGGTTAGTAGGCAGGGAAAGAGGAGGTGTTGCTGAACTGGGTACGTTTTATTTCACTCCAAGTGCAGCTTACCAACTATCAACACAGTCTCAGCCGAAGTGTAGTTTTAGTGGCCAAAACATCTCAACTCATAGCAAGACCAACCAGCCTTTACAATACATTAGAAATTAAGCTAGGTAGTCATGTGATTAAATCTTTTTTGGAAATCAGAGAAACAACACTAAATTGTGTGATTTAAACGTGTTGTGTCTGAGGGCAGCTGAAGACTGAACAGTTCATGGGGACTGTAGATAAGGTAGGTAAGTTATGATGGGGGAGCCTCACTCCCTGTACACTAGCAAGTGTCATTTGCTATGGATAAGACCCCAATTATTTTATAGCAGGCCATGGATTTTAAATGATTAATTAATTAAATAATTAAATGTTTTTGTTCAAATGTTTATTTAGTATATCAACTACAAGCACATGCATACTGAAAATAAGGTCACATAAAAATGAGTGAATTTCCCCTCACCTCTCTACATGTAAATTAAGATGGGTAACTTGCCAACGAGGGTAAGTACACCCATCCTCTTTATTTCACATAATGTCCACAACAGGTCACCAAATGTATTCACAAACAATTTCCCTGGCTGGCACTGGGAATCATGCACAAACAAATGTCCTATTTTACTAACATTTTCATTTAGGAAATCAGTCTTATTATGAGGATAAATAAAACAATGTCTCAATAGGTTATGCACATAATATAGTACACATAAAGCCTATTAAAAAAACAGGCTGATAAGAGATCTGGCAGGCAGGGGAGAGAGAGCGCGCTAACCTCCCAATTGGGTCTGTGCGCAGTGGGCTATGTTAGGAAATACAAATTTAAATATTTATATATTTCGGTACTCACAGACAATTTTTCATGACAAATAAAGTTTGTACATAATAACTGAAAAAAGGTGTAGACTGAAGCCTTTGTTCATTAAGCCTTTATACATATTTATCAATCAAATGAACTAGAATGTTTTGACAAAAAATAAAATCTGACGGAAACAAGGTACACATTTCAGATAACTATATAATGTTGTTTTAAAATATATTCTGGATAATATTTTTTGGAAGCAAATCATTATAAACTTTACACATTGTTTGTACAGTATAAAAATTAACTAAATCAACAACTTTTAAGTCATGTAATGTATTAAACAATTTATTTGGTTCGTAATAGTCAATAATCCTTATTGCTCTTTTATTTAACATATATATTGGATTTTATAATGGTTTTTAAATGTATGCCCCCACACCACCACACAAGGTCATGTATGAAATTATGAGTGCACAATGCAGAAAATATAATGAATTTGGTTTTATGAAATACTGCAATGGATTGTGACAATTTTGTGACAAATGAATGGGGGGTCTGCTGTATTTATAGCATTCTTTCACCTTTTGACTCTACCCCGCCCCTCCATTCCATTCCAAAGCTCCACCCACACAGTTTTCATTGATAAGAGACCCCAATGTTCCAAAGGCAACAGTAATTCAACCGACATTGAAATCCCTACTGTGGCAGCAGAAGTTGAAGCACTGATTGCAAAGAACGGGGCGTCAAAAGGGGGCGTCCAGACCGTTACAGTGCTCTCCTTTTTCCAGTGGGTATGCCCTACGAACTGGGATGGGTCAAGAAGGAAGGCTGCCTTACCACTTAATCTCAGAGCATTCATCATGTCCAAAATCTCTGAGAAGTTTCCATTATTGATGACCTCTGTGTACAAAGTGCAATTAAAAACAGAATATACGAGTACTTGGGAACATCAAGGAAATACGGCCATGGAGTAACTTCAATGATGTAATCAGTCATCAAATACAGTTTGAGTCATGTTGCTTTTATTTTAAATTGTTTTACTGTTGTTTGAATTGTACAATAAATAATTATGTAACTAAGATTAAAAACCGCTAAATTGTCCTTTTTGTTTCTGCAAAATAAAGCCATCCTTAAATTATTTTGGTTTGCAGTAACAGCAAAAAAAGAAAATCGGTAGTATAGGATAATTTTCTTTACTATAGAACTGATGATTAATAAAATGTGTGTAGAAATAGGTTTCTTGTTTAGAATACGGTTATGAGGAAATGCAATAAAAGTAGCAAGAGATTGGTATATGTTATGCAGAATAACTGTTCAAAA
>JACXGM010009386.1:0-19560 GCA_016801145.1 Umbra pygmaea
TAAATACAAAATGGAGTGAGCAGGTGTGGTGAATCATGATAATTGAGTCCGGGTATGGGAACTGTAGTTCTGAGGAAGTATGACTAGGGAAGCTGTAGTCCACAGGAAGTAGAACTGATGTATGGGAATTGTAGTTCTGAGCGGGATGGAATAGGGAAGTGGCAGTGTCCAGGGAAGGGGAACTGGGAATCGTTACAGTGTGGGTCATGGTACAGTAAATTAAAGCATTTTTACCTAACTAAACAGATATGCGGAACCTTTAGAGTTAGCCATTCCTGAGAGAGGGTTTTACAGCTGATGTATTTCTAATTAATCATTGAAATATGATATTCATGAACTTTCTGCCTTATAATAAAATATGAACTACTGTAATGTCTGAAATTACAAACATGATCTGGTTCTGTAAAAGAAACCAACCTTGATCCCATGCTTTTTTACCAACTCAGTACTGTATACGTGTATTAAAAGAAAAACTGTCATCTAACCATATTCAAAGGTATTTTGTAACAGTGCACATGATCAATCATAGAATCTTTTAGGGTGGACATTTGTGGATAATGTGAAGGAATATTTTGGGACCTGAATGGTTTGTGCAACAGATAAAGCAATAAGAAACAGAACTGTGTCACCAGAATATAATTTTTTATAAATAATGTCCAGTGTTACAAATATCAGTAGTGTACAGACTAAACAATAAAGTGCCCTAAATCAAACCGTGTGGAAGTCCTTTGTGTACACTTTACACTTTAGGAGTGCTTATATAATTACTATACTACTACTAATACTATACTATAATTACTGTTTTAATGTGTAGTTATTTTGATATTTATACATTAATTAGTTTACTATAATTACTGTTTTCAATTGTAGTTATGTAGATTTTTTGTTTCAAAAAGCTACATACTGTTGTTTATTAGAAAGTTAGCTAATTTTTTTGCCTGCCAGCAGCATAGTGCCCAGTATCCCACTGCTGGTTTGCTTCTAAAGCTAAGCAGGGTCAGGCCTGGTTAGTCCCTGGATGGGAGACCAATGCTGCTGGAAGTGGTGTTGGAGGGCCAGTAGGGGGCACTATTCCCTCTGTTCTAAAGAACATTCCCAATGCCCCAGTGCAGTGATAGGGATATGTGCCCAGCATAGGGTGCTCTCTTTCAGATGGGATTTTAAACAGGTGTCCTGACACTCTGTGGTCAATAAAAATCCTGTGGCACTATTTATAAGAGTAGGGGTGTTAACCCTGGTTTCCTGGCTAAATTTCAAATCTGTCCTTAAGACCATAATGGCACCCTAATTATTCCCAGTGTTCAATTGACTCTTTCTTCCCCTTCCATCTTCCCAGGTTGTTGCTGTAAAAGAGAATATGTTCTCAGTCAACTTGCCTGGTAAAATAAAGGTAAAACTTCCTGAAATGTAATAAATGAGACTTATTAACTTTTCCTTGTCTACCAGAGTGCAACGTCATGTGGAATGTTAAAGCAGGGTTTTCACCCTTAGGATTCTTTCCATTTTACAGTAAAGTTTGCAGCATTAAATCGCATGAATTCTGAGGATAATATTTTGCAAAACCAAAATATGTGAAATATGAATTGATGAGAGGGTCAATTACATTTGTAGGGAATTAAATTTAAAAACCATATAATTTATAAAAACATAGGAAGATGAAGATTTTGCTCAGGCAGATGTTGGGGATGGTGGACGTGCTTATAAATTGGTGACTCTCATCCCGGTGTTCGCAAGTACAAATCCAGATGGACACTTTGTATGTGTTTTTTTCTCCATTCCAGTACAATGCAGACGTGTTGCACATGTGTTTCTGTAGACAAGTGATTGTAATGTTAAAACCAACCTTAATTCTAACCTTTTTATTTAGTAACCTCATGCCTAACCTTAACCTAACCTTAACCATGAATGTTGGAATATCATTTTGAATGCTATGGAATGTATGGAATGTGTGAAATGTTCTCGCATGAATCTCTAAAATCAAACATGCAGGTGCAATGTAATAGAGGGAAGAATATGTAAGCATTAACACATGACAGACTGTGCGTTGCCAGGGAATAACCGCACACCTCAGCAGTGTAGAAAGCCACGATGCCGAATGCGGTTATTCCCTGGCAACGCACAGTCTGTCGTGTGTTAATGCTTACATATTCTTCCCTCTATTACATTGCACCTGCTCTCTGTGTTCACTATAAGGAATAACTGCACATGGCTATATGCACTGGCAATGACATTTCAAACATGTTTAGAGGCTAAAAGCACATTTTAAAACTTGCCCCGTAAATGCCTAACAGTCTGTAAACTGGAGCAGGGGGATAACACGGTTTTGGCAATACAGTTTGTTTGAGTTATTCTCGCTACTGACAGCACTCCAGATATCCAAATAACAGGGCTACGTTTTGAAATCGCCCGGAATTCTCCTGTAATGTGTTATATATTATTTAACACCAAGCTTGATACATTTCTGGCTACTAGAATGTAGTATATGGACATTTAGACAAATAAGCTATCAACTTTACCGACACATTCAGTTATATAGAAGAGTTTAAAATGATGATATCACATTATGTGGTGTGTCTCCCAGGACGAATTTTACAATTTGCAGCTTGTCACACAAAATTTGATGCATTGCCTTTAAAAAATCCCCCCCAAAATAACTTTGGTGGATGTATCGGTGGATGTATAGCTGATGTGGTGGATGTATACTTGATAGCAAAGCATACCGTTGTCTTCCAGTGAATGCCAGTGTTGAGCTTGAGGAGATTTACTCCTCCATACACTAGAAGTAGCTAATAATGGGGGTGGCCAATAATAGGGGGACACAGGCCCACCCTAATATGATTTCTGTTTGTCAGGTATAATGTTTCCAGCTCTACCTGGTTTTAATATTAGCAGCATCGGAATTCCCAGAAACACTCAAACTGTGATTTTATTTAAAATATTTATAATTTGGAAAGTGGTCAGGTACAGTAAAAGCTCATGTCAACCCTAATGCAACAGGTTTTTTTTCTTGATATTTCTGTTATAATTAACATCTGACAAATATTTAACGTGCACCCTTTTCCACTCAAATGGGAATACGTAATGCATGGTAGGTCCAACAATTTAGTATGTTTATTTAAATTACACAGCAGTAGAAGCCTCTCAAAAACATCAAAGACAAAAGAAACACCAGGCTTCCAGCCCCAAAATCTAAACAGAGACAGAACCAGAGACAGACAAAGTGGAGCAAGTGCATCGAGCCACTGAGGCACACGGCAGTGCATTAGGAACATACGTTGTTTAATCTCTGCTTGACAAGGGAGCCGAAAAGGCAAACATCATCTGGACACTGAGAGACACTGACAGCGATTCATCCTGGAAGATAACTTCTGAGATAGTGATACATGATGCTTGCGTTCCAAATAGGGTCAGAGCATGATGGGGCCTAAAAGTACAGTTAGAAGCCCTGTGACCTATGCATTTAATTGTAGCAAAAATACACTCTAATCTGTTTTTTCAGTTTCTTGTGTATCCCATCAGATTTTCTTAACACATATTGATAGATAATTAGCCACATCTCAGAGCTACAGTAGGCAGTTGCTCTGAATGATGGATGAGATGATCAGTGTGAAGCGGGTTTTCCCAAGGCACAGTATAATAACTGGGTTGTTTAACCAAGCTCTGATAGTGATAAGCAGTGGAAATAAATTATTCAGTGTCACTGTCTGTGCCAAATGCAAAGAACTCCACTCTCTTCACCACTAACAAGCCTCGATTAACCTGTTCACGGCCGAGGCTGACATGACAAGGTGAAGAAACCCTGTTCTACTGCTTCAGGTGTAATATAGGATACTGCAGAATAAAAACATAAATGGAATACTATTATGCCATCAGATTTATTTCAAATCTGTATAAGACCTACCTCCACGACCAAATTATGTAATTTCACTGGCGCAGATATTACCCTTCGTGCACCAATTTAACATTCGAGTGTAAACAGGCAGGTGCAAGTGTGAAACAAAACATAGGCAGAGGGAAAAAATGGCACCTGCGAGTATAAAATTAAGCAGCATGCACACAGACCAGCCAAAACATGCCCACGAGTGTCTGCTTTACGAGTGTTGGAGGGCATATGCTCTCGCAGGCAGTAGCGGTTTTCGGCACGGGCGAAGCGGCATTTTTTTCATGACACATGGGGGCGGCACGAGCACTTAAAAAAATCCTCTAAGACGGAATCAACGCAGTTGTCTATATCATTTCACTGTGTGGGGAATTGACAAATTCCCTGCTTGCTGAGAAGGTGTGGTGCACAGAAGCTGTGTGAGAATGGGAAAGGGGAGGGGGCGCGGGGGGCATCAAGCACCCAATGTTTCTTCAAGCATCGTATTCATGTTAAAAGAGATTTCCGGGCAATTTCAAAATGTAGCTTTGTTGTTTGATTATGTGAAGGGCTGTCAGTAGCGAGAATAACTTAAACAATCTGTATTGCCAAAACCGTGTTTAGGCTACAACCATTCCGCATTTACAGGGCAAGTTTAAAACGTAGTTTCATCTAAACATGTTCGAAATATCATTACAAGTGCATAACCATGTGCAGTGATTCCTTCCGAGTGAACACAGCAAAAGTGACAGCAGTTGATGTGAAAGAAATGCAAATAAGTTGTGAAAAATCTGCCAGTGCACATACCTCTGTTTTTTTCCGGTGAAGTCCACACTAGTCGATTGTCGAAGTCATACAATCCAATATTCCCAAAGGATTTTTTCCCACAAAGACACGATTTGCCATGGTTAGCTTTAAATCCATTCCACTCTCGTTCTTGAGAAAAAGCCAATCTTTTCAGAAATCTGTTTCATGCTTTACCCTATACACTAAAGTAGCCTCGATTTGACTTCAGCGCGAAAAAAGACGATGGATATGTCTGGCTAGCTAGTTATCTATACTTTAGCCAGTAATGAGACCAAATTAAACCAGTAGCTAATGTGGTTCTGCAACGAGCCTACAGGTCTTTCTACTAGTCAACCCGGCAGTAACTAGCGCAATATTAGATTGTTTTAGCTTTATTATTTTATTATTTCTCATATAATTGTCATCCATTTGCAATAGTTAGCTCTAATGTTATCATCACTAAGAGGAAGAAATATACATTTATTTGCCAAAAGATACGTTTCTGGAGTCATTATGAATCATTAAACTTAACTCTAAGATACAAATACATCAGTACTTATTCTGCACTACCTACACTCACCTAAAGGATTATTAGGAACACCTGTTCAATTTCTCCATAATGCAATGATCTACTCAACCAATCACATGGCAGTTGCTTCAATGCATTTAGGGGTGTGGTCCTGGTCAAGACAATATCCTGAACTCCAAACTGAATGTCAGAATGGGAAAGAAATGTGATTTAAGCAATTTTGAGCGTGGCATGGTTGTTGGTGCCAGACAGGCCAGTCTGAGTATTTTACAATCTGCTCAGTTACTGGGATGTTCACGCACAACGATTTCTAGGGTTTACAAAGAATGGTGTGAAAAGGGAAAAACATCCAGTATGCGGCAGTCCTGTGGGCTATCAATATGGGCCAACATTTCTAAAGAATGCTTTCAGCACCTTCTTGAATCAATGCCATGTAGAATTAAGGCAGTTCTGAAGGCGAAAGGGGGTCAAACACAGTATTAGTATGGTGTTCCTAATAATCCTTTAGGTGAGTGTAAATGGCCACTGTCTGTGTCTGACTGAATTGTTCGATGAATGCAAAGTGTGTCTGAGCCAGAATCAGGTGACTGTCAGATGTATGTGAGTTACAGTGGATGGATCCTGAGGTGAGTGATAAAACAGATAGTATAGATTAAGACACCTGTTTAGACAATTTCAAGCTACAATCTGTTGTTCTTATGTCATTTACATATTTTGCATTCAGTCCATACATTTTAACATTTTCCAAAATACAGGTCAGTGCACTTTCCATCGCAGAGAGCAGGGCGCTCGAACCGTCATTAAATTCTGCAATTTGGTCCAGCTGCGGGTTGTAACCACTCACGCCACGCCCCTACTTACGCCACGTCCCTCGCTCATGCCAAGCCCCTTGGCTAACCAAGTATGAAGCTATGGTAGTAGCACGACATAATGAATACATCTCCTTGGTTGTCTAAATACATCCAGAGTTTATTTAGAGAAGCATGTAAATGATACGAAACAACGAAAATGGGCACTCAGCTAGTCATTGTGTTACAAATGTAAAACACCCAACCCCCACATGCTGATTAGATAAAAACAGCTATTCCCAAAGTGGAGTACCCGCATTAATGTTAGTGCGTACTCGAAAAGTTTTGTTTTGTGGTATATTTCAATATTCAAACTGGCTTATACATTTAAGTGATTTTTGTCTTGTCTGAATAGCCCAGTCTCACTGGCGAAAATAAACACTAACTATTTAAATATCAAAAAATTGGCATCCAACTAGATAATTATGTGTTTTTATTGAGTACATGAAAAAAAGAAAAGACACTCAGTGGGCAAATCAAATCATACAAACTGGACAATATGTAAAGCTAAGTACAATAAAGTTAAAAAAGGGAAAACAATGATATACAGTATATAGTAGATAATTTTGTAGGACAGAAAATAGTTTGTTACTATGAATTCAAATGGCTATAAAGGCTTGTATAAAGTGAGTGCACTGGCAAGAAGATGTTACTTGCCTTCATATTTAAAAAAATGTGTGGCATGTTCTGCATTTTATCCATGGATTGACCAGTTGTTTTAACAACTAAATGAAATGCTTTCCAAACATCAGACAGCTGGGTGTTCATTTATCAAGCTTGCGTTAAAAAAATCCTACATTTGTACTTACGAAGAGAATTAAGATTGCGTATCCCACTTTGGGAATAGCTGGTCTATAACAACAGTACAGAATAAAAATAATGACTGTAGTTATCTTGTGTAAAAACATTCTATATAGCGCGGCACCGAGCATAGTGCGTGGGGGGGAGTGCGCCGTTTGTAAAAACTTGCATATCATATCAGTATATTCGCTAAAATATGATAACAATGATTCGACAGAGTTGAGATTGGACTAAAGGGACTTATGCAACAATGCTAATTACCTACATGATATCCCACTAAAATATTAATCTGTTGGGTAAACTACTGCAAGCTAAAGATTGAATGTACCTGATTAATGCCTGAATGTACCCATTGAATGTTATGTTCATACAACACATGAATTTAAGTAATAGTACCTCTGTAAGGGATGATAGTCTTTTTATCTTATTTTTCTTAAATTTTCATCCAAAGCGGGGTTGTATAAAAGATTTTTGAGCAATAATCAATAAAACGTGCAGTAAGATATACATAGCTGGTGCAGAAACAGCTTTGAGGATATACAGTATGCAAGGAAATGGGAAGAAGAATCTTAGTCAGGATATTAATGTCTAGAAGTGTTATTATGTTTCTATAAACATTCATCTATGTTGTTTAGTATTTTCTGGAAGCTAAAGACCGTGTGAAAATTATGCAGCGAAAGACAAAGTTATACGGTGATTGGGTGTCTTATAAAATATTGAAGAACTTGTTCACTTAGAAATGTATGTTTCCTTGGGAAAAATGGGTCTGGCTGTGTTAAATTGAATAGAGAAAGCAGAAATCTGGCCGACAGTGGATGTGCAGGATGTCCTTTGAAATGCAATGTCAGAGCCAGTATGGCCAAATGGATAAACAATAGCCTGATGTTTGTCTAAAGGTTTCTGTCTCAGTAGAGGTGATACCGCAGTCAGCCATTTGGGCCTCAGAGAGATAATTAACATATAGATTTTTTTGGGCCAATAGGAAATTCAGTATTGAGTTCTGTTGATGATGTCAGTTTCTCTATAAATTACTATGCTATCCTTTGTTCGAAAGCTGTTATCATGATACAATCTTGAATTTAAGACAATTAAAGTCCTTGCTCCTTCTACATTTTCTCCGGACTCTGAGTACATTATTTGATGGGTAAATGAAAAGATATGACATTATACAGGAAGAAGATCAACAGGTCCATTATGTTACCATAATGTGTCTTCAATGTGTCATTATTAACCTGTTAAGGATCGGGCTCTGTTTGTGAAATTCTGCCTTAATAAACATACCCAAAGTTAACCTCTTGTTACACTGGACCTGAAGCAAGTACATACATACGGTTGATATTTCGTAAAAAGGAAAGACTTAAGTTTTTGGATATGTAAAACTGTTTTGAATAAATGAACACAGTGAATATGGGACTAGATGAAATAAAGAAAATGCATAATTATTTTCTGGTTTTATTTTTCTACATCCTCCTTGAAAAAGCACTAATGTCTTTGTTCGAAAATGTCTGGCCTACTTCGGTTTATATGGAGGAACTTGGTCATTTCAAACATCTCTGTTTCATAAGGATGACAATTTTCGACATATTACTGACATTGCTCACACTTTTCACGTGCGTCTTTTGTTCATAATTTTGCCCCCACGATGAACAAATAAAGGCTTTAGTTTGTTTCCGGATACATTCTGTAATGTTGCGGTCCTGAAATTGCCATTTCTTTACATAACACGATGGATTTTACTTGGGACTCTTTGATGATGAAAAATAAATATTTTAGACTGTAAGTACTATATTTCTATATTACTATATGTTATTTCATCAATGTGGTTGGCTATATTCTGCTAGCAGAATTGCTTGGTTTACAAGATGCATAGCTCAAATTATCACTCCTAACATTTAAAATTGAATAGCTATAATAAAACTGAGATAATCACTAGAATGCCAAGATCCTAAGCTGTGTAAAGACATGGAAAATGTATATATTACCTAAAAATTACCTATAATCGTTTTTATAATCGACTGTGTATTTTCCATGAGGTAAACGAACGGCTTGGTTTATAAGACTCATAGCTCAAATTATCACTCATAACATTTTACATTTTATAGCTATAGTACAACCAAGAAAATAATTTAAATCCTAAGATCTTGACTATTAAGGACATATGAGACATTTATATATAACTTCTGAGCAGTGATTGTAATCCACCAATTTTATTTGAGGTGCATTTATACAAGGCACGTAGTTAACATTATAAGGTTTAATGTTTATTTTAGTTATAGCTATTGTAAAACCGAGAAATTAGCTAGATTCCTGAGATTTTAAGCTTTGTAAAGATATGGGACATGTACTGTATATATTACCTAAAAATTGGACCTGTGAACTGTGATTCTAGTCCAGTTTTCTTTTTGGTGGAAAACGTCCCACAGACGGGACACTGATCCTTAAGCAAAAATGTGTTTAATGGCTGATATACCATGGCTAAGCGTTGTTCTTAGACATAATGTAATGCTGAGTAGGATCAGAGACACCCACAGGACACAGGATGGTGCATTTAATGAACTGCTGGCACACCAAACAATATAATCTTGCACGCATGCCAAAGTAATATGCAGCTATCCTTTAACGTTTTTAATGAAATTGTAATTGTATGGTATTTATTTCATATTGTACTGTATTAATTAATAGTATTTAAATAGTATAATTTTTTTCTGCTGTGAAACATATTGCATTTTAAGTACCGAGCTGTGAAGACACCTTAAATAATGTAATCTATTTATCTTTCGGTGTACAGATCCCAACCTGTTGTCCAGGGCCGTAGCCAGCTGATTAATCTGGACACCTTGTTCCCTCACTCAGTCCCAAACACCGGTGAACCTGCTGACTCCATATTATGGTGCGTAATTCTGTAATGCTGAGTAGAGTCAGAGACACGCGTAGAACACAGGATCCAGAACGGTGCTTTTAGTGAACTGCAGGAACACCGAACAATATAATCTGGCACACAGGCCGAAGTAATATGCAGCTACCTATAGCTAATACACTTTTCAGGCGTACGCCTGGGTAGTACAACACTATATGTCAAACAGGAGCATATCCGCTTTAACAGCACACATAGAACAAATACGCACAAGACACACTAGGAACAGGGGCATAAAATACAGAAAAGGGCAATCAAGACAATACAGGACAGGTGTGTATTAGGGGTGCGGTGATCTCAGAAGCGCTGGAGCCGACGCGCACCAGCAGGGGGGGTTTCAGCCTGTGGATCGGGAGATGTTACACATGAAGCGTTGCAGACAGAATATAGCAATTAAAAGTAGAAAGTGATGTGATATGATGATGTTATTCATGTGATATAAACTCTCCTATAATATTATCAGCATTCAGGATTTTAGCCATCCGGTTTATAAGAGGAATTACGTGATATTTTTGTCCCCTTTGAAGTATACATAGTGGACACAGAACATCAACAGTGCTCATGGAGTTTAGTTTTTCCTATTTGATACTGTAGCACCAGATTCCTGGTGGTCCATGGTTGAACACTCAAATGTTTCACTATAAGAGCTGCCTGATCTCAGCACCTCTTCCCTGGGCACTCAAATCTCCATTAGAGGGTCCAGGTGGTCTCTGGGTGCTTCATATACATACTGTACCCCATTAGTGCCTTAGGCAGGATCTGATATCCCCATCCCCCCAGATCCTCTCAAACTCTTTATATCCTGCCAGTTCTGAAAGTAAAGAGCATAAGCAAAACACTTTTACCTTGCACTTGAAATTTATACAATGTAGAGCCTTGTGTTGTATTTAACACAAATATTTCATTAATAGGCCATGGACACAGGGTCTGGAAGTAAAGGAACGTGTGCACAGAACACCCCTGATGGCTCAGCAATATGACCTCAAACAAAATAAATAAAATATATTAAAAACCCTATCTGTTTAAAATACACAGAACTTGAAAGCTGAATACTTGATGTCCACTCCTATCAAAATGAATTTGGTTTGCTTCAGTCATTTGCATTTTTGTCATTTATCAGAGAGCAAATTAAGTTCAGTGACATTCCCCTGTAGCAACTTTGTACACAATGACATTTGGCAGTCAGGAATCAAACCGCAAACCTTCTGACTGCAAGTCTGACTCCCTAACCACTGAGCCATCTCAGTCTCTAACCACTGAGCCATCTGACTCCCTAACCACTGAGCCATCTGACTCTCTAACCACTGAGCCATCTGACTCCCTAAACACTGAGCCATGTGACTCCCTAACCACTGAGCCATCTGAGTCTCTAACCACTGAGCCATCTGACTCCCTAACCACTGAGCCATCTGAATGTCTAACCACTGAGCCATCTGACTCCCTAACCACTGAGCCATCTGACTCTCTAACCACTGAACCATCTGACTCTCTAACCACTGAGCCATCTGACTCTAACCACTGAGCCATCTGACTCCCTAACCACTGACTCTCTAACTAATGTACTGCAACCAGCCTACAGGTCTTTTTACTAGTGAACCCGGCGGTAACTAGCGTGATATTAGATTAGCTGAGCAAGTTCAAGTTCTTGTTTGTCACATGGAATGCAGATATAATTGCAGGTACAGTGAAATTATTTCATCATGTTTATCCATTTGCAATGGCTAGCTTTAATATTATTATGATTAAAAGGAAGAAAATAGTAATGTATTTCAGTCAAGAATCATTATGGAGCCATTAGGCATCATTACCAGACTGAACTGTAATTTACAACAGTAAATACCTGTCACTACAGTACATTATCAGTAACACCAGCCTGATCTCGCTGGAATTGAAAACAAAATACATGCAAAGTGTCCGCCTGGATTTGAACTCACAATATCTGGGATGTGAGTCATGTGTTTACACGTCCATCCACCATCCCCATCCTGCCAACCTGCAAAATCTACACTATTTACACTCTTTTAACGTCATGCGGTCCCATGAAGCTGACGCAGATTTGGAAGATAAGGGTCCGGGTTTATTGCACAGAATTTTCTGCCATTCCGTGAAATTGCCACGGATTTTGAAGTTAAGGCTTTACCCCTGTTTAGATGGTGTCGAACACAACTGTGTTAATCCTCCAGGGTCTGCTGGGGCCTCAGTCCGCCTGGCACAATGTTGACTTTTTGGCCTCTGGAAAGGTCATACTTTGACCTACGGTGAAGTGCCTTATGGTTTTAAATTCAGAAGACCAATTGCTACAACATGGGTAAATGAAATCCAACATCCTGGGTGACTGAAGTTAATGTTTTATTAAACATGTATATTTTGTTTTTTTATGTGTAACAGCATCTAAATGCTGAATAAGGATTTTAAATGGATAATGTCAAGCCCCCAGGGCTCCTGGACCAGTGTGCAATGTTTGGGTGCCATACAAATAAGTCAACATCAAAATGCTGCAATTATTTCTCACTAGATTTCTATAATTTTTCAAAACTCAGCTAATTCCCAATTCCAAACATGGTTGTTTTATGCAGGATGATGTCCCATCAATATTAACTTGTTATTTGTATTCATTTTCACTTCTTACTTTTGGATTGTATGAGTTCGACAATCGACTTGTGTGGACTTCACCGGGGAAAAAAGAGGTATGTGCACTGGCTGATTTATCACAACTTATTTGCATTTCTTTCACATCAACTGCTGTCAGATTTGCTGTGTTCACTCTGAAGGAATCAATGCACATGGCAATGCACTTGAAATAAAATTTCGAACATGTTTACAGGCTAAAAGCCCATTTTAAAACTTGCCCCGTAGCAGCATAACGGGTGTAAACTGGAGCAGGAGGATAACACGGTGTAGGCAACACAGATTGTTTGAGTTTGTCTTGCTACCGACAAAACTCCAAAGTTCATATTTCCTATTTATTGAAATCTCCCGGCTTTCTCCTGTAATGCATAGAGTATGGCAAATGTGACATTAGCTCAGTGATGCGCAATTGCACATACTTAAAATTGCGTGGGCTATATCATGTATCACAAGTCTAGCATGACAGTCTTTTCATGGTTTTGTAGCTAGCTAGATATTTTTCGACTGCGCTAATATTTAATAAACTATTAAACTTTTGTTATGCATTATAACTGTGGCTTTAACTGTATATTACTTATATTTGAAGTCAAGCACTGGATATAATTAATTGCTATTCATATTATGTTAAGTTATATCTCTGTCATCTAGTCACCATGATAAATAAATTATATAATCTGAAAAAAAAAAAATATATATATATAATTTGTAATTGGGGCCCAAACTGTAGATTTTGGTGGTGCTATATGCTAATTTTGTCTAACTATAATAACAAATGAGAACAATATACTGTACATTATATTTTAAACTGCTATTATTAGACCCACTATATCTTTTTTCTTTGCTACACTACCACTTGCCATCAGTCGACCTATAATGCCTTTGTTGACAAACATTGGGGTGACCTATTTATTTTGTAGTGCTACTCTATATCCTATTGCAACATATTTTTGGGGGCCACAAATTTGTTTTTTGATTTAGTGTTAAACCAGTGTATGTATACAAACGTTCTGCTGTGCCATTCAACTGGCTATAAACTAGCTTTTAAAAGTAATCTAAAAGTAATGGAAAGTAATCAGATTACGTTACCGAGTTTTCAGCCACATCCAAGACATCTTGTGAAAAGCTTGAGGTGAGATAAAATTGTATTGTTTGAATACAGAATGCAACGCTGTCTCATCAGTATGCTATTGCTACAGTGACATCCTTTGTCATACAGGGATGTAAATGTTTGCATCTTCACACAAATTGCGAGGTGTTAATTCACACATTTTTATAGAACATACAGTACACCACATACATTTTTGTATGTTTTAGTGCAAATTTATTTTTAAACGCTGCTGGAAAAGCAAAGCCCACACAAACTCAGCTTAGGTAGGTAGCCAGCCTCAACTGCCCTCAATGGCCATTATGTCAACTGCACCTTCTGTCCTTCAATCTGATGTATGACCTCTTATGGCCACTAGCGGTCTCCCGGGGGCAGAAATCCGGAGGGAGGAGGTTGCTGTGTGGTTGCCTCTGAACTGAACAACTACCTTTAAAGAGATGAAAGAGAGAGAAAAAGAGAATGGTAAAGGGAGGAAAAAGTGGGGGGAGGGAGGCAGGACAAAAAAGTATGAAAATGTTTGTTCCCATTATTCTGAGCCAAATCACTATAATGTATAGTGAGAGAGGGAGAGAGAAATATAGAAAGACGAATGCTGGAGGACAAGACTCCAGAAAAACAACAACAGATATGTTTAGAGATCACTGAACAGAACCTCTAGGGGCACATGTTTCTATATCACTAACCATATGGTCTCAGAACCACAAAGACACCTTGTGGGCAAAAACACATATCATAGTTGTGTATTGACGGGTTCTCATCTATGTATGAATAGCGTATGGAGTTACATAGGTAGTAGACATGTGGACAAATGGTGCCCCACTACCTATGCTGTCAGTGCTTTTGACCAGGGTACACAGGGCACAGTAAAGTGACTAGGGTGTTATTTTGATACATTTTAATTGGGGGTGGGGGTGGAAACTAATTATTTGCCATGTTGCATGACTGTAGGTAAGTACGTAGAAACAGAAAGCATCACCATTATGTGAAAAATATACCTAACTTTGCCATCTGCTGGTAAGATTTAACACAGCATGTCTGTAGAACACTGTTCTTACTTCATGTCTTTACAGTTTCCTGATTGCTTAAACACATTTCTTGAAATTATGCTTCCTTTTCTCAAAACTCTAAAGACAAATCCATGACTTCACACAATTCCCCAAACTTTCCTTTTTCATGTGAAAATCAAGCTTAAAACCATTCAATCTTGCTATCTATGTTGGCCCCAGCCAGGCAGTTTGGGAAAAATCTCCTTGCATGCCTGATCCACCCCTGGCACACCTCAACTAAAATGTCTAGGCAGGCTTCTTCCATGGCCTAAAGGAGGTGAACACAAATATGAGGTTTTCGGTCATACACCTTCCACCGCCATGCTGTAGTTTGAAAGGTACTAATAGACAAAAGTCTAACATTTTGAATTACCTGAAAATGTGCTGAGCCCCTTACTGAGGGGTAAGTAAGAACCTTTCTTAAAATCTATCATAGAACTCTATTACAAACTCTATTATAAACTCTATTACAAACTCTATTACAAACTCTATTACAAACTCTATTACAAACTCTATTACAAACTCTATTACAAACTCTATTACAAACTCTATTACAAACTCTATTACAAACTCTATTACAAACTCTATTACATTCTCTCACACACATTTTTGGGTTAAGCAAGTAATGGTTATGCTTAGGTCCAAGTTTCCTGAGAATAAATGGTCAATTTGGCTAGTGTTCTTAAAGTTACTGATGGCCCAGTATTATTCTATAAAGATCCAACTATTTTTTGGAGTAAATTGTGACAGTATGCTTTCTATGTTTTAGGCAATATGTTGTTGGACGGCAGAATGTTAGGCAGGGAAAAGGAGGCTCATGAGTGAGATTGAACAACTAAAGGTCTTGCTGGAGTGGGAAAAGAGAGAAAAAGAAAAATACAAGAAGAGCACTTGGCAGGGGCAAAAAAATGGTTTAATAATGTTTACATTATTAATGTTCATGTGAATATTGAATTAATTGCCTTTCTTTAATGCGGTGTGTTTTTGTTCCCTGGTGTGAGGTCCACCATGTTAACTTCCTGTATACCCCATTGCTCTTTTGTCCGCCCTGTTACCTGTGTATTTTTATAATAATTAAATAAAATGAACAAATATTAATCATGTCTTTGTAGTTAATTGCAGGGAATGAGAGGCAAAATGTTAGCAAATGAACAATAAAAATAGGGCCCAATTCCATTTAAATTCCTTTTTATTCTAAAAGAAATGTGTTTAAATTATATTGTGCCTTAAAATAGAACTCTTTAGAAGTCTTTTTTCAAGATAATTGCTTGTTTATGAATATATTGTAAATTATATTTAAAGGGTAAAGTAAGGGACATTTTAGCTCATAGAAAATATAAACATTACAATAACTCTGCATTCAAAACCCTTATTAATAGAGAATTTATGTTAACATGGTAGGCATTTGGCCTATGTCACATGCTTAGAATTTGGTCAAATTGATTATACCATAACATCCTGAGCTGGACCAAAGATAGTTTTCTTATTTAACAAGCACTCCTTTAGATGAATTTATAAAATTATGACTTTTCAATTTTTTATAGACTGTAAGACATGAAATGGCACTGAATGGTAGGAATGACCTGGCCGTGTTTGATCAAGTGGTTCATTGGATGGCAGTACCTTGGATGGCAGTTCATTGGATGGCAGTACCTTGGATGGCAGTTCACTGGATGGCAGTACCTTGCCATTATGTTACATTTCTGTGTGTATTGTAGAGCAGTGTGTTTAGTGACTTGCAATAAACTGTGTGTGGTTTTTTGCAAAATGTGTGAGGATGAGAATTTGTTTATAGTTTTGCAGAACTGGGCTGAGATTTTGCTCCCTGAAGTGTCAGGTTTAACATACTGTTGTGTCAATTTTAATTTTAGTCAAAAAAAAAGGGTGAAGAACTAAGTCCTTACAACACAGCCCACAAACTCAAATTTATAGACAGACTTCACAACATCGTCACAGCAGAAGACAAAATGGATGCAAAGAAGATGAGAGAGAGGACATGTGGAAAATTCCTATAGCCAGATCCAGCTAAGCAATGACATGATGCTAAGGATTTAGAATTCATGCTTTCTCTTTTGTCTCCAATAATCTTATACAAACTATATTCGATTTGTTCTGTTCTGATATGATTATGTATGTAAAATGCAATCTTTGAACATGCATGCATGTAACTATGTCTTTGACAAAATCAAACCCAGACTATATCATTAGAAGAGTAGAACTGTTAAGAGTTTTAGACTTATCACAGCAGTGTTTAACTGGTCCAAACAGAATCACAACCATGTGTGTGACAGTTGGTAACAAAACTATAAATACATTTATACATTTTACAAAAGATCTGGGGTGTTCTGACACTTGTGTGTGTGGTTGTGTTTATTGTGTGTAATGTTTTGTGAAAATGGGCCCTGTTTTCAAGTGCTTAAGCAATTGTAAACAGCTATAATGACAGCATATTTCTGTTCAATGTTTTGTCTAAATAATCCAGCTGATGTTTAGAATACAATAAGATAAATATTACTGAAAATATTCAAAACGCTATGTTTTCTGACCTCTACAGCCAAACACCAAGTCATCTTTTTGCATGGAGAACATTCTAGTCACAAATTTGTGAATCTCTACTGAATGACTGTCAAAATTCTGTAACCACACTATAAAATAGGATCTGATTAATAAGTTATAGTAATTGTTTTCTATAATTTAACTCCACCCAACATAATGAGTTAATTTTATGAATTATTACTCTTCCAACTGAAGTTGTCAGCCAGTTCAGTGAAATGTAAATTTCAATGTGTCAACTTAAGAGTGTGAGTTGTGTTTACTCACATTTTTAAGGCAGCAATTGAACTTACATTTTTAAGTAATCATTTTTACAGTAGCCTTCTGACTGAATGCAGAGTCTGTACATGCACATGCTGGGTTTATACATATTTGCTGAATGTCTGTATTCGCCAAAGGTCTATATGTATTACAACTAGACTGTTTGGAGTTCTTTCTGATCAAAATGGCTGCCCATTCAGCCCATTTCAGCCATAATCCAACCCAGACTTTATCAGTAGGATTGAATAGAATCTCTGTAGACACATGCCCAGTTTCTATTGACAAGTAGCAACAGCCCCTTTGCATTTTTATTGCACTAATTTTAACCAGAGATCTATGGGGTAGAATGACATTTGAATTTCACTGGCTACATCTCCAGCTTATAACTACCTGCAGCAACATATACTATAGGTCTCTGTCAAGTAATTGGTAATCTCAGCAACAAAAATTTAATTTTTGACATTTCATTCAATTCAAACTTTTGACAACAGAAACACACACAATATTGAATGGTTGTATCTCTCGGAATAAACAACTACAACAAACATGTATGGGTGTCAAAAATGTGAGATATTTACAATAATATTTTTAACAATTAAAAAAATATTTTTCTTTAGCATAACATACAAAGTTCTTCAGTAGTTGGAAGTATAATCATTTGAGCATGTAAATAAAACATAGCATTTTCACATATTAAAATAATTGGTTTTGTATATTTGGGTTACACATGTAAAATCTTTTGATATGAAGCTAGATATAAATAGCGATAAATAATGAGCTTTCTATCTGCTTCCAAATGTTAAGGCCAAGCAAAGAGTCAGAGGTTATGTTTTGTTCTTCTTGGATTCACTGTGACATCTGTAGATAAAAGAGGGAAATGGTATTATTTGTTGCAATGGGAGAGGATATTTTATATAACTTGGATCTTGGAGGACCAAAAAATGTTTGATTGCAAAAAGCTCTCCTAGTCAGGGATGTATAGATTCAGACCTGGGTACTGAGGTGACTGAACTCTGACAGACAAATACATACATTGCCAAAATGAACTACTTTGCCTCAGGTTGTACTTGACCTGCAGGAGCTGTGGTCAAAGTGTTGTCTGTTGTCAGCACAGACACTGTGGTTAAGGTGGCATGTAGGGTAGGCTGGTCTGGGCCCCAGGTTGGGCTGGGCTGTGGGGATACAGTCACATGTGACCATATCCATCTCACAGTCCTCCATTCTGGATGAAATGTCTGGAAAAATACAGACAGCAGAATAACCTGGTCATAGTACACAGCAGGGTTTGGCATCTATGCAGATAACAGGGTGAATAAAACCATTCTGAATTGTATAACATGTTTAGCTAATTACCAGTCCTCAATTTAGTGCTTTCAATTTGAATTACATAGATAATCTCACCTACCAGGAATAACCACATGGCTCAGCGAGGCAATGCACTACTCCAACATTATTGAAAAGCTAACTTATTTAAAGTTAATTACTTTGTTGATTTATGTACTTTTATGTACTTTTTTACATTTTGGTGAATAGGGATAAAGCATTTCTAAGGTGATTAGATGAATGTAAATGTGTAAAGGACAAACCTTCTTTGTAGAATTGTAGTACAACATGGAATGGACTAACCTGGTTAGTGATACAGTAGTACAAGGTGTAATGGACTAACCTGGTTAGTGATACGGTAGTACATGGTGTAATGGACTAACCTAGTTAGTGAAAAGGTAGTACACAGTACAATGGACTAGCCTGGTCAGTGAAAGGATAGTACACAGTGTAATGACTGACCTGGTTAGTGGAAGGGTAGTACACTGTTTAAAGGACTAAACTGGTTAGTGGAAGAGAAGGGTATGTACATTGTAATGGAATAACCTGGTTAGTAGAAGTGTAGTACACAGTTTAAAGGACTAAACTGGTTAGTGAAATAGTAGGGTATGTACAGCGTAATGGACTAACCTGGTTACTGGAAGGGTAGTACACAGTGTAATGGACTGCCCTGGTTAGTGGAAGGATCGTGAAGATTGTAATGGAATAACCTGGTTAATGGAAGGGTAGTACACAGTGTAATAGACTAACCTGGTCAGTGGAAGTCTAGTACACAGTGTAAAGGACTAAGTGGAAGAGTAGTGTATACATGTATACAGTGTAATGGACTAACCTGGTTGTTTATTGGAGGGATAGGGTATACAGTGGTTAGCTGACAGGTCCAAGATGAACCCACTGGCACAAAGGC
>JACXGM010009387.1:9558-27751 GCA_016801145.1 Umbra pygmaea
CCCCCCAAGGCCTCTCCTACTGTGATTGTATAATGAATATTGTGTGATACGTACGCAACATTCCCCCCCCCCCACTCTGCTTCATCATCCGTTCGCTTTGTTCTGTGCTTGTATGTGCCTTTTGGAAACTACATGTAGCGGCATTAAGCTTGTCATAATGAGCCACACTGCATTTAATCAAAGTTATGTTAATTAATAGTAAAGATGTTCAGCTGTTCTCTGCGACTAGAATCTGACTAGAATCTCACCACAATAACAATAACTCTGCGGGTAACGATGTGATTTAGGGCACGGATGCTAATTATATCGGAAATGCAGCAAGATATATATGAAGGGCATGTGTGTGAGTATGTCTCTTTGTGTGTGTGAGCGTGTCTGTATGCGCATTAATAGTAAGCTGTTTGGTTAAAAGGCCAGTCTACTAATTTGAATCTCTACTAAGTTTCTGGTCAGATGCTGTCTCCAAGTCTCCCCCTCGGACCTGGCCAGCATCTGACCAGAAACTTAACCTTAAAAGACAATCGTAGAGTTAACCAGTGCACTTAATTTAACCCCTCAGAACATTTTGGTCCCTGGGCTCAGCTCAGAAGGCTGTGAGGTCTGGCCTGCTAGCAATCACAAATAGATTTCACGTTACAAGTCAGATGTTTTTCAGGGAAAACAGCATTAAAGACATGTAGATAAGAGTGTGTGCAGTCAAAGACAGACTTTGTCTTTCAGCGCTTCTTTCATCCTCTTCTCATCCTTGGCTGATTATCGATGGCGTGAGGGTGGAGAACAAAGCCACGACCCTCTTAATCGATCAGTGAGCAGCGTTGGGCTCCTCCATCTGCAAAGCAATTGACAGGTTCACTATTGATTGTGTATGTGCGTTTGTTTCCAAACACTCAAACTATTCAAACTGGACTGAAAGAAACTGATGTGGATCGAAACGAGAGGCTGGGGACCAACATGCACACACAAATAAGGACACACCCACACACACAGATATACCCCCACATGCACAGATATACACACACAGATACACAAACACACACACACAGTTATTTTTATATATATCCATATATATACAGCCAAATGAAAATGCATCTCATTATGACCCCCTGAATAGAATCCCTCATGAGCACATATATATGCGAAACAGGTGTTGTCTCAATAATACCTGATGCAACCAATCAAGGGCTTCATTAGTTGCACCAGGTGTGCTTGAGCCAGAACACATGAAATACCTTAACTGGCTAGGGGTTTGTTGAGTGTCATATTTGACTGCATGTTAGAAACATGGCTAAGAAAAAAGAATGGTCCAAAAGGTTAAGAGAAGAGAATATCGCCCTTCACAAACAAAGAATAGCATTCAAGAAGATGGCAAACGCACTGAATGTTCCCCTCAGACACTGTTGGAAGCTTAGATTGCAAGTTCAAAGTTAAGCGAATGTTGGTTCCTCTACCTGGACTGAGCCGAAAAAGGAAGCTAGCAGCGGCTGCTACCGGATTTCTGAGACGGCAGGTTGTGAAAATCTCAAGTTACTACAAAAGTCCTGCAGTAAGGTTTCAGTGAGCACAGTAAGACGCATTTTAAACGCAGAAGGTTTCCAAGCCTGAACTCCAAGACGTACACCCCTATTGACCCAAAAGCACAAGAATAGTCTTCTTCAATATGCTCAAAATCATATATAGGAGGCACAGAGGTTTTGGGAATCTGTTCTGTAGAGCGATGAAACAAAACGGAACTTTTCGGCACGATGGATCATCGGTATGTCTGGAGGAAGAAGCATAATTCAAATTCCATTAAGGCTAGGGCCGTGTTAAAATACCGATACATTCCCGAATCCGCTTGCCATGAATGGGGTTGAAAAACTTTCAGACCGGAGAAGTCATTTTCAGTTGCATTTGCAGTTGAATTTGGGGAAACCTCCTGAAGCATTAATTGTGTTGAGCTATTTCAATTGCTTTTGTTTGATTTGCAATGGGAGTTGAATAATTCTGATTGCAACTGTATACACTGACACAGTGATACACACAAACAGTTACACACACTGAAACAAACACACAGTGATACACACAGTGATACACACAGTGATACACACAGTGACACACAGATGCACACACACAAACGTGCGCGCACACACACACATGCAGTGGTTATATCCTCTGGCATGATGTCCCTATTTACCTTGGCACGATATCCTTAGTTCGTCAGCTTCCTCTCTCTCACGCGCACACACACACACAGTTGTTTAGTGTGCCGCTGGTATAATCCATTAGAGCGTTGGCATGTGTCAGATTAATGCCAGGGGAAGGACAGTGTGCCAGGGTAAATTGTGGCACACTGCCAGCACTGTGTTTGTGTTTGATTGTTGGTATGAGTGTGTGCGTGGCTGGGTGCTCGCTGTCTAAACAACAGAATGGTGTAGAACAGTCAGGTCATCTCCTGGGGTTCAGACATCAGAACGGTGCTTTGGAGATCATGTCCTCTGTGGACTCAGCTGTACGACGGCACACAACTGACAGGATCACACTGTCGTTCACAACCAACCGAAGGACACCGCTCTCTCTCTCTCTATTTCCATGACGTTGCATGACATTCCCGCCCTCTGTCCACAGCTCTGAAGGCGATTGGACAGTACAGCAGCACCATAGAGACGGTAGATGCGGGGTGGTGCAAGGAGATCACAGACCACGGAGCCACACAGATCGCCCAGAGCAGCAAGTCGCTCCGATACCTCGGCCTCATGCGCTGTGACAAGGTAACCATTCATCGACCATTAGCATAGCTGTTTGTCTGTGTGTTATATCACGTGCACCCATGAATTCTCGCACGAGGCAGGGCCATCAGGGTTCATGACGAAAGATAAGCCACTGTTCCCAGTGTCTGGCGGGCCAGCCCTTTATCCAATGTGTTTTGGGGAATAAGGGGGACAGGACATCAATGTCATGCGAATGAATAATAATTATAATGTGAATTATCAAATGACCACTGAATCATGACTCATAGCTGAGTTGGATCAGATCAGCTGGGGGATACGGACATCATTCTGAACTGTGCATCATAATAAAGACGTATGACATAGGGCCAGCTAGCCAGTGACCCCATCCTGTAGGACGGTGCATGTCCCATATTTATCTATATGCAATGAAGATAAATATGGATGTAATAAAAGGGCCACGGCAGTCCTTGGGGAGGTGTCACTGATGAAGCGGTACGTATTAACATCATTATGTAGCACAGGGCGTATATGGATCATATTAATGTCAGTGTAATAAAGACTCATTTCATTACAGCACAGGTGATCCCTTAGTCTCCATGGTCATTTGACCGGACCCTCTCCTCCTGCCACCTTACAATCAATATCTAAAGCCCCGCTTGAACACAAACGCATGCAGAATGACAACCACTGCTTGAAACAAACTGCATTAAACAACTAAATAAGTGCCTCTCTATTGCAATTATCTGAACAGAATCCTGCTCCAGAGGGAAATGTAATTTATACTCATATTTCTGGCCTGTAGGAAAGATGGATACATATATTTATTTAGAGTGCGTATGCTAGCAGAGTACTCTGGAGTTAATTCCACTAAATGGAGCCGTAATTTGAGGCATTAGAAAGGTATTAGGGATTTAATAGGCCATAAACGGCGAGGAGAACCGAAGGAAAGAAAAAAATCTGTTTTCCGGGGTTCGGTGGAGATACGTTCGATCTCCAAGGTCACTCAAAACAAGGCCACACTGACGGTAGGCTCATCAGGAACACGGTATCGTTCTGGAGCTATTGTTGTTCTCTGTGCCCCGAAAGCCTGTTTAGCATTGCAAATGGGCCGTTGGATTGGTTGGTTTGTGAAGTGGCGTGGGGATGGTCCTCTTCAAGCCCTGGGCTGTTGTTGTTGTTGGTTTGTTCGGTGAGCCTGTGTAGCACAGAACTACTGGTGGTCAGGTCACTGCAAGGGAGAAATCAGAAACCTTATGTTTAACATACTGGAGAGCTGGATGGAGTGATGTTGAAGTCCCTATGGGAGGGCGGTGAGGTGGGTGATCAAAGCAGAAGTTTGAAGCTGAAATAAGCACCTAGTCTTCACTTGTAGACCCCCCAAGGCAAATCTGCCCATAACCCCTTTAACCATCGCTGTACTGATTGCTCCCGTCCCCTCCCATCTCCAGTTGTGTAAACTCCTCCGCATCGAGGTGGTGACGTCATCAGCAGGGTAGAAACGCAGGCCCCAGGCCGTTTCGTTAGGCCAGGGACACTCACACAGCTCTGCTGCCATGGCGACTCAATTCAATTTGCTATGACGCCAGCTTCAGGATCAGCTGGGTACAAGGCTATCAGAGTGCTGCTCAGACACGGGTCTGCATTAGCCCTGGTTCAAATAGAACCCCGGTGCTCTGTTGACAGCCCACTCTCCTCTTGATGGGTTTATTAAGGTCTCTTTATTGTGTGCTTTGGAGGTCTCCAGTCTTCAGAGAAAAGTTTTTGAGAGTTAGCAAAATTATTTTATCTTAATTTTCCTTTTTTGACAAAGATTGTTATTTGGCGATACAAAACAACAACGAAAAACACTGGTTAGCAGGAGGATCTTGATTAGTTTGCGTTGATCCACTTTAACTCAACTCTGATTGGTTGCCTTGGCTCGACTCACCATGTTTCTCTCTTTATTCTCATCTAATAATATCCGGTTTGTTTCCAGGGAGAATGAGTAAGAGTGAGCCCATTCAGCTTTGTGTCATCCCTCATCTTTGTCTTGTATGTACTGTAGTCCTTTTGGAGCCGCATTGCTCCGCTAGCTGCTAGCTAGCATGGTGGACAGTTTGAATGAGCTGAGGTGATGAACTTTGCTGGTTCCTTTCCTTTCAGGGAGCATGCGTCCTAAATCCCACCCTGTTCCCTATATAGAGTACTCCGTTCAACAAGGACTCTTGTTAAAACGGGACCACTCACAAAAACATAATCCAGAGAAAACACACGGATGGTGCAGGAGCTTCACCAGGGATTTTACTTGGCAGGCCTGGTATCGTGGATTTGTTTGGAAGTGTCAGGAAAGAGGGAATGTTAATGAAATTGCTCCCCCCGTGGCCTCTCACAAAGTGGACCAGTCCTGGAAACCCTGAATGAGGAGATCTCATAGGAGTGTAAACAGGGACCATATGTTTGCCAGGGGTGTGAAGGCTTGATATCCCCCGTTACACATTCTGTAAACGCTTGTCTTCTCTGGGCGAATGTTGTAGTCTGGGAGCTGGTGAGGTGACTGCTCTGTAATATGCTCTGGATTTAGATCAGGTCTTCAATCACTATGAATGCTCTGGCTTGTTCATTACTCCAAATTGATTGACAGTTGTGCGACAGATTTATGAATGCCAAAATGAAAATATATTATGCTCTGTGCCTGTGTGGGCGCGCTCAGGCGCATGTATGCATTTGAAATGGATGTGTGGAGTTACTGTCTTTCAATGGAATTTGCACTATTTACTGTTAACACAGCTTAGAATGGGGCATTGAGACTGACACCCCTAGGGTCCGGGGGAATGGCGCACTCTGCCTGCATCCACTCATTACCCCTCTACCCTCAGGGCCAAACCATCACTGCCTGACGGGGAGAGAAAGAATGCTATTGATCCAGACTCACCCAAAATAATGAAATCATTTCATTTTGTCCTCTTTCAGCTCTGTCTTCCTGCCAGGCTTTGAAGTCATGTTTTCCTTTTATCTTTAGAGAAACTGATCCATTTTTGCCAAAAGCAGCCATATGTCAGAATGGTTTCCTCAGAACAGCAGACCCTTCACATGGCCAGTGCTCAAACTATTTTTGTCTTGTTCCATGACTAAGATGGAACAAGCTGGATTTTTTTGAAGGACAGTGCCTAAGCTAGTTAAATATGCTTAAAGGAAAATGCTACACTTCTCTGACCATGTGATGTTTAAAGGACGGATTCAACCAATGTCTTTTACAGCAATAACATTTACACTGGCTTTGTCAAATCAGGAATCTGTGATTTCACATGTGTATACTGGTGCCCAAACAAACACAACACACAAACACAAATGTACTGTATGACCTGATGGATTGTATCCATGTGTTCTAGAGGGTTTAAAAGAGGCGTGTTATTAGACAGTTTTCAGGGCTTCCTGTAGCTCTCCTCTCTATCGCTCTTCTTCTAAGCTCTTGTTAGTTAGTGCAAAAACAAGAATTGATGGTGCTGGAACCGAACTAATAGAAACTCACTGAATCAGCGTGAACCAGGACAGGGAAAATAATGACAATGCTCTCAAGTAACACCACAAAGAGCATACAGTAGTTATATTAATGACAGAGAGTGGAAGCAAAATGAAAGGGACAGTGAGAGAGACGAAGGAATACAAGAGAGTTGGGCAGGAAGAGTTATCTCGAAAAATGCTTCGGCAAAACGTATAGGGTCATGTCTGAAAATGTTTGGACAGTGACAGAATTGTAAAAAATTTGGCTCTGTATGCCAATGGATTTAAAAGGAAACAATTATGATGTGCTTTAAGTGTAGACTTTCATCATTCATTTAAGGGTTTTGTCAAAATAATTGTACAGTTTA
The DNA here is from genome assembly GCA_016801145.1 of Umbra pygmaea. Classification (NCBI taxonomy): domain Eukaryota; kingdom Metazoa; phylum Chordata; class Actinopteri; order Esociformes; family Umbridae; genus Umbra; species Umbra pygmaea. The sequence goes on from JACXGM010009387.1 coordinate 16,115, forward strand.
GGACAACCATTTTTATATAGAGCCACCCAATTTGGAGGGGATCATAGGTTATTACAAATGAACATAATCACAAATTTAATTTTGAGTTTTACTACTTGGTTGCAAATCCTTTCCAGTCAATGTCTGCCTGGAGTGTGAAACCCATAGACCAGATGCTGGGCTTCTTCCCTGGTGATGCTCTGCCTTTATGCAGCTGTCTTCAGTTCCTGCTTCAGTTCCAGGTGATTGACTTGGCCATTACAAAACATTCCCTTTCTTTTTTCCCCCATTTTCTTCCCCTCCCACTTCCCACAAACCCGGCCTTGTCAGCAGCTCCCAACTCCTTGGACAGATCTGTGGGATGACGGGGGGCGCCCACCCCATCCAACCACATCTCACGAGCTGCCTATTCTTTTAGCACTTGCTCATTCGACACGGAAGCCTTAAATCAGATCATGCACGGGATGATTACGCTCACTAACTGCACTTCCATGATTTAATTTACAGGTGCTCGATCTGCACACAAAGGAGTTGCTGGAGAGGGACATGGCAGGATAGATAATCTGATCTATCTAACCCAAAGATCGGGCAGCGCTAAGCCAATTTGCACTGCCTCTTGCAGGAGGTCCGGGGAAAGTCAGAGAAACCATAGTCAGGCTCAAACGTGCAATGCCGCAAATTTGCCCATTACGCCCCCAAAACATTCATTTTCTTTGCCCTAAAGTATTGGTTTGCTTTTGAGCATGCTTTTGTCGACCTTTGCAGCGTTTTGCTGAATCTGAGCAGATGTAGTTGTACACTTCAGAATTCATTCTGCTGCATTGTCAGCAGTTCCGTTGGCTGCAATACATGCCCATGCCCTAACATTACATCCACTATGCTTCACAAATTTGGTGGTGTGCTTTCGAACCATTCTCTCCATTCTCCATACTTTCATCTTCAAATCATTTTGGCTCAAGTTGCTGTTTGTCTCAACTGTCCCCAGGATGTTGTTCCAGAAATTGAGGGTTATTTTTTGCAAACTCTAATCTGTTCTTCCTGTTTTTGAGGCTTAGCAATTGTTTACATCTTGTTGTAAAGCGTCTTTATTTTACTCTTGGTAAGTCTTCTCTTGATTGTTGACCTACACACAGATACGCTTACCTCTTGGAAGGTGATCTTGATCTGGACAGCTGTTGTGAAGGGTTTTTTCTCCACCAGGGAGATAATTCCTCTGTCATACACCACAGTTGTCTTCTGTGGTCTTCTGGGCCTTTTGGTGTTCCTGAGCTCACCATTCTGTTCTTCCATTTGGCCACACCTAATGTTTTAGCAATTTCTCTGATGGCTTTGTTTTGAGTTTTCAACGTAATGATAGCTTGCTTCACTTGCACTGACAGCCAATTATAAATTAGAAATGGAGTGGCACATATTAAAAGTGCTGTAATTACTATATTGTTTTCCCGATTTGGAGATAAATAGCCTCAAAATACAACTGAAAGTCTATGCATATTCATTATTTAATTTCAATATACTGTGGTATTATTCATGGAACTTACTGTAGAAGAAGTGATGTAATTCTTACACCATCTGAGAGTAGGACTTTTTGTCATTTATATTTGCTGCATCCTGGGACAGCACACAAACCATGACTGAAAACATATGAGATCTAGAAATGATGAAATGTTTGAAAATGTACCACATCCATGTGTTCCCCGGTGGATCGTCGTGCAAGCCACAGCTGCGCGCTTGTGCAGGAAACCCGCAAGCTGGACTTTCTTCATCTTTAGTATGTGCCACGTAACCAAAAAAAATGTAAATATTGTAAACCAAAAGACATTGGGCCGCCAAAGTTACGTGTTTTCTCTGAGAAAGAACATTTGATTTTCACGCAAATACTCTTTGTTTCACAACGTTCAGTCTAGTCCAATGGAACGGAACAGATCCCATGTCTCCAGCTGACGTAGCAATCCTACCAGGCTTTGATCTCCCTTGGTGAGAGAGCTGCTTGATGAGCATGACAGTCAGTCAAATAATTACTTAAAGCAATTTACGAACATAGACAAATTATAGAAATCCATCATTGTTCCCCTATAGAGAGGGGGGGGGGTGTTAAGGCAGATGTACTGTGTTGTCAAAAACAGAGAGACCACATGGACCTTGTTAAAACCTCAAGCATCACAATCAATATGGTCGCTTGGCTGAGGCATACCTCTGTTATGACAAGAGAGAGATATTCCCAGCGTTTTGCAGACACAAACACAACAGTAATTGCTGTGGGAACAGGCTCAAGTCAGACAACAGGAAGAATGATGTTTAAATTGTCAATAACTTTTTTTTCCACATAAGGGATTTTAACAAGCCCATTCAATAGTTCTTGTAAAGAGAAAGAGTCCTGACATGTTTGTGAAGCGAAATTAAAAGACTTGACTAGTTAATACATAAAGACATAAATGTCCTTTCGGAAAGGGTTACCTCTATATCGTTTATACAGTCTGGTACTGTCTATCAGAACTAAGTCATCCAGAGACACGGTTACTTTGACTTGGTATTCCGCCTGTCACTCCTTCTGCCATAGTTCTTCTATCTAAGCTCTGGTTAGGCTTGAAGTGATGGAGTCATTTGCTGTGTCTGGTCAGCGGTGTAATCTTAAATCTCATCCCGCCTCATGGAGGCGTATCGATCGCCGGTCTTAACTAAAGCTCCTCCCCATCATCTCTTCATCTCACTTTTAAAGGGCAGGAGCGAATGAGCGTGATGGAAGAAAAGAGGACAGAGGGTATAGGAGTGAAAGACGAGTACGCCCACCAGACACAGCTGTGCCCTTCAGGCCAGTATGGAGAGAGACACAATCACCATGCAGTTGTCTCCTTTGGGTTTACTCCCTTCCTCGATCTCTCTTTGTCTCTTACACTATCTTTCCCTCTAACTCAACCAGCTTTTTCTTTATCTTCTCACTGTGTTTACCTTTCAGTTAGAGAAGGTTTCCAGAACAACATGACGGACAGATGTAATGCTCTACTTAACCAAGACCCGCCCACCTTTAATCTGTTGGTAGCATGCAGGAATAAAATAAACACGTCGGTTCCAGCACGACTGGATGGGCCGATTCGCTTTGTTTGCTCATGCCGTCAACGATTAAATTAGACCCCTCGAAAAATAAACTTGCTTCGAAATACCATAGAGCTTTCAGCACCGCAGTTCAGACGTTGATAATGGATTAATCGATGAAGGACAGGTTTGTGTTTTGAAGTATTGATTGTCAGTATGCATGTATGGATCACATACCTCAGGATACTTTGAAGAGAATGACAGGGGTCAGGGTGTCCTTGTGTTCATTCCTGGGCCAGTGTGAGGGGCTACTGGAACTCAAACACAATAGTCCTGTTGTGACATTCCTTAAGGAATTCCTCATGCCTCTGACCTCAGTAAGCCAGTCTGGAATCTGTTCCTTCCCGAGGTGCGTCAGCTTGTGTGTGTGTGTGTGTAATGTACTGCTCAGGATCTCTTCCATCTCAGGAGAAACGTAAGATTAGCCTGTCGAGATCAAATGAAGGCTACATTCTTCAACAGATGTGCTTGGTTAACAGTGCTGTATTTCAGTTGTGTTTATTCTAACTTCTTCTTGGATATATTACATTCAAATTTTGGGATTGACTCACTTCATTTAGTTTCTTGACATCGATTGACTGATATACACCATATACAATATTATATATTAATATTAACAAATATATACACTGCTCAAAAAAATAAAGGGAAAACTTAAACGACACAAAGTAACTCCAAGTCAATCACACTTCTGTGAAATCACATTGTCCACTCAGGAAGCAACACTGATTGACAATCAATTTCACATGCTGTTGTGCAAATGGAACTGAAAACGGGTGGAACTATTAGGCAATTAGCAAGACACCCCCAATAAAGGAGTGGTTCTGCAGGTGGTGACCACAGACCACTTCTCCATTCCTATGCTTCCTGGCTGATGTTTTGGTCACTTTTGAATGCTGGCGGTGCTTTCACTCTAGTGGTAGCATGAGACGGAGTCTACAACCCACACAAGTGGCTCAGGTAGTGCAGCTATTCCAGGATGGCACATCAATGCGAGCTGGGGCAAGAAGGTTTGCTGTGTTTGTCAGTGTAGTGTCCAGAGCATGGAGGCGCTACCTGGAGACAGGCCAGTACATCAGGAGACGTGGAGGAGGCCGTAGGAGGGCAACAACCCAGCAGCAGGACCGCTACCCCCGCCTTTGTGCAAGGAGGAGCCGTAGGAGCACTGCCAGAGCCCTGCAAAAAGACCCTCCAGCAGGCCACAAATGTGCATGTGTCCACTCAAACGGTCAGAAACAGACTCCATGAGGGTGGTATGAGGGCCCGACGTCCACTAATGCAAGACAATGCTAGACCTCATGTGGCTGGAGTGTGTCAGCAGTGTCTGAAAGAAGAAGGCATTGAAGGCACTGGCCCGCCCGTTCAACAGACCTGAATCCGATTGAGCACATTTGATTTATCTAAACCCAATCCCGGGCAGCACTATGCAGATGTATTACTGCCTCGTGCACAAGGTGCGGGAAAAACAAGAGAACCCATGGTCAGGCTCGAACCGCTGATGACGTAGACTGTCCTGCAATGCAGCGACTTAGCCCTCTATGCTACATGGAACCCTGATAGACAACATATTTAATGCTCTTTTTGCAGTTTGATGCTAATTCCATTCTACCACAATTGCTAACTAGTTCTAGTGTAGTTAACCTATGGTATGTGACTCTATGTCACATACTATGTATAATTAATAAGGACATGTTAATCTGGATGTAAGACTTTGTGTAAAATTCAACGGTCAACCTGTTTATTTTAGAGATGTGTTTTTTGTGCGGCCTCTGTTAGAATTCAACATTCAACAAGCAATTTCTTTGATAGACTTGTGTAATTTTCATAACGAGTCCTGTGGTAAATTTTTACAATTCCCTCGCAGGAATTTCCAGAACTCTTCTTTTGACATTGGTTGTTTATATTACCTTTTTTCAATCTATTACCTTGTGTTCAATCTGCAGATTTACATACCAAGTATGTCTAAATTGGGTATACTGACTGTTTGGTCTCACTAATATTCTGAAAGATAAAATCAAGCACTTCACCAAAGCTACAGCATAAAGAATCATTTTTCATGTCTTAGCATATATAATTCCTTGAATTTTGACCAGATCCTCTACACCATTAGCTAAAATGGCGCAGAAGCCATGACACAGCGGCCAGCATTCTTCACAGAAGACTGTTAATGTATTCCTCTGCAACTTACTGTTTAGCATACTCTTGAACTAAACCTGTATTTAAAAAAACTTGAATCACCGCTCCATACAACTTTATGCCAACAGATTCTTAGCTGCAATAAGCCCTACAAAGCTGTTTCTTTTTCTCAAAGCTTGTACTTGTGCGAGCTAAACAAGCACTTCACTGCATTTCCTTTTGTGCCTTATAGGAAGTTACTTTTAAATAAGCATGGCTCTGCAGAGGGTGATGCATTCAGATGAATTTGTCATCAGGACCTCAATGAAGGCACCTACTGTACAACACCAGGTGTCACGTTTCACATCTGCATCCTTCCAGAAAGTGCAGGATGGTAAAAGATCAATTCAGCAGCACCATGACTATTACACAGAGCAATTCTGTTGTGTAACTGTTTACATGTTCAGACCTGTATATACTATGCTTTATCTCTTTTTGATTTTTATATCGTTTTGGTTTTCTACACATTGTCGTTCTACACATTGTCGTGCTACTTTGTTTTGCTAATGGGTTCCTTAAGATGTGGCCTCAGAATTTCCCTATACATGCAATTTCATCTGCCTTTCTGTGCATGTAACGGACTAAAATAAATACTGGCCCAGTTTCTTTAAATCTATTTTCTAAAATCTCACAAAATATTATCCCTTCGCTACAACACAGTTTTGTAGTGTTTTACAAACAAATGAAGACTTACTGCCCTGGGAAAAATTGTGACACATTTAAAACACCCATGTGATGCTGTTTTATTTTCCAAATGAGATTATGTATCATTATTTTTATGTATTAACAGGTAGTCATTTACACAGCACATTATGCTTCCGGCTCAGTGACATGTGGTTGGATGACCCAGGTAAGCGCCTTTCACCTTCCTGCATCTGTCAAGAGTTGCAGAGCTGCCAACAAGGCAGGGTCAGTGGGAATTGGACAACAGCAATTAGGAGTGGAGAAAAAAATCGCAAAAAATACAGTAAATATTTGAACATCTTTCCACTAGCTTTTTTATGTTTTCACATACTGAAAGCAAAAACCCTTCATGACTGTAGTTACCAAGACAATATATTCAAAAAAGCTTTTGAAGTTTGATATTTATATTGTAGTAATGGGTGAAATGTCTTTTTTTAAAGCAATAATAATAATAATCATGAAAACATTTAGAGATAAGTGGTTTTCACCCAACAGTGACAAAATATTTTTATTCAAAACAGACAGAGGCAGCATATAACAGAAATGTCAGCATGTGTATTTTTGAACATCTTTCAATGTAAACTGCCTGCTATGATTGTAGGACTTAATGACTGGTCACCACCAGTGTGCTAGGCTGACATTACCCTCTGGTATTTACCAGATTCAGATTCAGCTCTATTAACAACAGCCTAGGAATATCACAAACAAATCTACCGGTCGAATTACACCAGACTAGAACATTCGCTGCATTCAATTAATGTTACTTCATCATTGACTGGAGCAGAACTTATTTACCATTAGCAATCTTTTGGGATATTAAAGTTATAACTTGTGATTAGGGAAATCTGTGTTTCTCAATGCTTGTCCTTTTGCTTGCCTTGAGACTGGTTTTGCATGTTGTAAAGCGATTATTCTAATGTATTATAATCACGTTTTATTTTAGTCAGTTAACCGTTATTAATCAGTCTGAATTTGTACCATGTTTCTCTGTATGCATCTGGACGCCCATGTTTGCGTGTGTTTTTGCGTGTAGTGTTTAACATAAACCTGTGATAGAAAATAGGCAAACACACTAGCAGTGGCCCATGTTAAAGCCATCTATTTCTCCAGGCCAGACACTGGCCTCTGGGGTCATGACGTGCCTACGTTCCTGTGTAGATAACAAACCAAGCATACTAGGTCCCTGAACACTTTCCCTGTGCTCACATGATGGATTGGAAGGGTTTACTAACATAGCTGCTCCGACTCACCGCTGACCCACACTGCTTTACATCTGTCTCTGGCAATGAAGCTGCCATTGCTCTGATGCTGTCCTTTTCTTGCTGTCCATTAACAAGGAAAATAAAAAACCTTGGTTGCTAGTCATTTCAGCCAGTTGATTGATCAAGACTAATGGATGTAATATTGAACTTAATAGACACCCTGTTTTATAAAATCACTATATGCTCTGAGCTTGACTGATGCTTTAAAAGCAAACTTAATTATAATACATCACATATGGCTTCAGAGTTTTAGCTATATTAATGTTATGAGCTGTTAGGATCAAGATAAGTTCTTTCCAACTGCTCTTAAGACCTGATAATTATGTCATATGCAAACACATGCAATTTTCTGCTCAAATATAGCCTGTGATTAGGATGCCAGGAGCAGAGATGCATTTTTGTATCGTAGGATATGTGGGTTTGGCCAGAAGTCAGTCATGTTAACCAGATACTATTATTACTGGTATTAGATATATCATGTCCCTTCGCTGAAGTCCAGAACTAGCAGATACGTGCATATGACCTGCCTGTTTACAAAGTAGATTTAAAGATCAGATGAATTTTCAAATTAACTATATCAACAGAGTTGTCATTTTTTGTAAGTCAAACTGGAGTCTCAGAGGCAACTCTGTCAACTCGACTGTTCAATTAAAGAAACAAGGAAAAATAGACTGGTCAAATAAATAGAGTTAAGGTTAGTCAACAACACTTGAGACTGTTTCCTCCTTAGGTGGCTTAAAAGATTTGTCATGGGCCCGCAAATTCAGAAGTTGTACAGCTACACCATTTAGAGCATCTAGACAGGCTTTGTATGGCTTTTGAAAAGGCAATGGAAAGGGCCAGGTTCATCACTAGGGGAAAGCTCCACACTATCCAAGCCATAATGCTGTAAAACAAAACTGCTACTTGTTTATCAAATGGCTACCCAGCTATGTGCATTTGTCTCCCTGTTAATTATTGATCCACTATCAATACTACCAACATACAAACGTATGGACATTTATTCATAACACAGACATACAGGTATAACAATGCTGCACACACATATGACCCACTTAACACTGGCTTCTACTAGTATATATTTTTACATTTTTTTTGCTGTGACACCTACTTACAGTACAGTATGTGTTATATTACACACAATTACCTCGTACTCACACCAAAAGTCAGTACTTGTAAATGTGTACAGTAATTTATGCTATGTCATTTTGTTTTCATTCCTTAAAGATGTTATTTGTGGAATTTGAGCTGTAACAATGGAATTAGATTCTCTTTCAGGTGACCAGCTTTGCAAACAATATTTTAAAAAATCTTGACATTTGAAAAAAAGTATATTGGAAGTTTCCCTTGAATATTTAGTGCTGTACACCTTTAAATATTATTTATTGATTTCACTGTGTGTTCAGTACTAGCCATTGGTCTGTCCATCCATCTGTCCATTTTAGGGCCACTCTAAATTTAACCTGATACACTGCGTTATTTAGATACTTAAACACCTGAGTGGGTGAGTCATGTGCTCTGTGGATTGAATTGGACCTTATTATTGGTCGTGGTTGTCTCTTGATGTTAATAAGGATAGCTTAATTAACAGTACAAATACAAATGGATGGGTGTTTTGAGTTGCAGAGCGTTGTTGACCGAGTGAATAAGCAAAATATTGCTACTCCCAGATATCTGCTCTTTGTTACATATGTTCTAAAAACATTCAGGGAACATGGGTTTTGTGAGTTCAATGTTCTTTATGGATCCACTGGGATTGTTGCCTTGCCTCGTTGCAACAACTCCACATCCCTCTGAAGAGTTTAAGGTGCAATCTGATCCACCCTTGGTTGAGCTCGTAGGCACCAACCTACCACAGGGAGTCGCTAGAACGCAGCGACTCAAATTATCCCTTTCAGAAATCCACCCATCTACTTACCAGAGTACAATTCCAGCCTTGCCCTGTATGGTCTGACACCCGTTGACTATTAGGGACCATTTTGTTGTTTTTGTCTCTATTTTTTCACGATTTTTAGTGTCTCTCCATGTTGTCAGATTTGCGTCTTTTTAAGCCTACTCAACAACATCAACGGTAGTGGGAAAAGACTGGCAACCCAGCTGCTTATCCAGCATGTCTTGTCCTTGTCCCCTGATATACATCTTTTGTTTGTGTATCGGATTATCGATTTACGAGCCCCTTTTTTCCCTCGGGACGTTGTGGTGCCACCATGCCCCCTGCGCCCCCGTGTCCCCGCCAACGTTTGTCATCTTTACGAGGTGTTTTAGTCCCGGTGAAAGGCCCGGTGCTGGCGGTAAATGTATATTTTACATGGTGATGGAGTGCATTTGCATGTGAGAGTGCCTCTTAAAACCCCTGGTAGTAAAAATGACAGCAGCAGAACTTCCTTAGAAGCCTGGGTCAGCTTTACTACCCAGAAGCCTCTGCTTGCCTGAATGATGGCTGAAGAGCAATGTAAAGAAACTGCTGCACAGCACACTATCTCATACACAGACAGACAGACACCATTGGGTTTTAACACGCATTCTGTCTCACACACACTTTATCACAGACACAAACCCAGACAGACAGAGAGACGGACAGACTATTGAGCTTTAAATTACAGATAGATTGGACCTAGTGTCTGAGGAACACTCATTCAGGGGAAAAAAGGATTGGACTTTATTTCACAGAAACTAGACTTGAAATGGAAATGTTTTCAGGTTTCCCCGTCGGTTTCTCTTACTGATTGAGGGCGCTATCTGCCTTGTCCAAATAAAAGAGTGGGGGTTTTAAAAGAAAGGACGGCATTTCTCCTCTATTTATCTCTCTCTTCTCCTCCTCCATCCTCCCTGACAACATTGTCATGTCAGACAGCATTAAGATCCCAGTAGATCCTCACGAACTGCATGTTTTGAAGTTAAACTGGCGGAAAACATCAGAAGTATACGGTTGGCTCCAGGTCCGTGTGGCTGCCGTCCCGGATCTTCGTACGATATGAAACGCTCCAGCCCGTTGTGATACGCTCTATCATATTAAACAGCATCAAACGGTTTTCACAGACTTGGCAGGCTCGGGAGTAGTACATCAGGGTTTGGTGAAATCACCCTCCCGTCTCCCCCCAACACACACAGCACTGAGTTCCAACCTTCATGTCCTCATATTGCCCAGAATAGAAATTGTGTGCGCTTTGTGTGCGGCTGACCAGTTGTAAATACTAAGCAGGTGTGGTGACGTCACTGTGTCTTCTCAGGAGAGCATACTGTACCACTGGAAACTGATTCGGTTCCTTAGACCAACTCAGGATTCTAAAGAGATTAGACATGTTTAGAGAGAGAGAGACATTTCTGAACAAGGTGTTTCGTTAACATTTGTAATGATTCATGATTTATTCATCAATTATTCGTTTTTTCTCCCTTCATTTATGGATTTGTAATTCATTTGTTTTCGGGGCGTCGGACCAGGATGATTAATTATTTAAAAAACATGTTTCGTGCTGCATAAAGTGTGCAGTGTGTCCACATCATTAGTGGCTGGAGCCTGTATTAAAATCTATGGAAGTAGGACTTTATTTTAAAAAATCAACTAATTTCTCACAAACTGAATACATTTGAATAAATATACTTAGTGAACTTTTGTCTTTCAATTTTTACCAATGTGAATTTATTGGTTCTGACTAACAAGGGAAGAAAAAAAATTATAATCTGTATTGAACAACACAGGTCATTGAAACACTTTCACACAACACATCAAATATTGGTAGTGTTGCGGCTTAAACATTTTCACTGTTGCAGGAACTAGCAATTAGTGGATGATTCAGCGCTTTGATTGGGAGCCATTTTGTGTCAAGCGTGTTTACTCAGCACACTGTGCTGCACTAAATTAGCCTTAATGAAGGTAATGGCCTCCCATCACATTGACAGGCCCATTTTTTAGATCCCTCTTAATTGTAATTAAGGCCTGATTAACGAGTTTGGTGGGGGAAGCTTTCTATTCTCTTCCATACAATATAGCGTAATATGTTATGAAAGCAAACAAAAGCTTGTCATTTAGTTCTCTAATAGGCCCTCAGCGATACGTAAGAAACTTCACTTCTTCCCATCCGATTGATTTTGTAAACAATTGAGAAGTCAAAACCAGGCATGTAGTTTTTAAGCTGTGTTTTGTTTCATTATTTTGCTTAAAGGACTACTGCTGATGGTAGTGAACTGGTAAAATCCCAGGTATTACAGTACCCAAACAATTTTTATCCTAGATATTCTGGGAACATTGGAAAATGCTGGAGTTTTGTCATTTCTTTTCAGATTGGAATCTCCTAATATCCAAGATCCAAATCCGGTATATGTATGAAAATTAGACTCATTTTTAAATACCCCCTGTCATCTTTGTTCACTCTCTTTGCTCTCAGGCAAGTGTGTGTGTGTGTGTGTGTGTGTGTGGGAGTGTGGGAGTGTGGGAGTGTGGGAGTGT